>APFE030545127.1:0-23041 GCA_000404065.3 Pinus taeda | reverse complement strand
AATCTACCTTTCATTGGTATTGTTAACTATATGGTGTGAAGTATGTGTGTTATTAGTTCTTGGACATAGTATACACGTATTTCTAGGATAGAATCATCATCCACAATCATATTCTTTCTTTTCTATCCCCAAATCAAAGGATCCTCATATCCAAATTTCTCTTCGACAATGAAATAACATTTGATCATCTTCCTAATTTATATTCTTCCTCATGTATCATCATAAGGATAGATGTTATGACTGCTTCCTTAGCCTTCATATTTGGATTATTTGGATATTTCCACACTACATCTCCCTTTTGTAGCATTTCTTTGTTTGACACTACATGCAAAAAAAAAAAAAAAATCCAATTTTTTATATAGAAAAGGAAAAAGGATGGGAAATGTTTAGAAATTACCATGAATAACTCTAAACTAAGGATGATTTCACCTAATGTAAATATGAAGGTTGTATCTCAAATCACTTAATGATAAAACAATAATCAAATATAATTAAGATATATCACCATGTATTGAAACAATAGTTTCTTCATTGTTTCACTATTGTTTGAAATTTTTTTATGGAATGAAACAATACAAGATTCTAGGTGAATTTAAATCCAACTAGGTTTGACTTTTGCTTGAATTATTTTTATGGAATGAAGCATTACAAGATTGTAGGTGAATTTAAGTCCAACTGGGTGCCCAATCTATGTTATTTATGACAAATTTTCTGAATTGTCTAGTCCTAATGTAGTAGTGTATGCTTGAATCGACATTGATGGCTGGTCTGGGATAGCAAACTATTTGCGTGACAGTTTAAAATCAAAATAAATTAATTTCAAAAAAATTGGGTGCCATTGCCAATTTGAAATAGTGAATGGAGAGGTTTGAAATGGTAAACAATGGCATTGAAATTAAAACTGCATTAACCAACTGATGTGATAGAAGTACGAATTATGGCGTTGTGTGGGTTAGAGCGATTAATCTACCCACTGAAGTTGAAACCATAAACGTTGCCGGAAAGACGATGGCTATGTATGGGTATGCATATTAAGAAGGGAATACACCAAGCATATGGTACTGGCAACCAATAAATCTTATGCATTAATGGCTCAATAGCATAGGATTTATTGGTTGCCATCAACTTAGAAGAGAATTAGTAAATGGAAATCAATAATATTTCAAAGAAGAGTTGAGAAACAATCTGAATGAACATGTAGATACATATTGTGTATAGATATTTGAACATATGCATATTTCTCATTGCATGTGCATTGCTACAATGCATTGCAAGATTGAGTTTAGAAGAGAATTAGTAAATGGAAATCAATAATATTTCAAAGAAGAGTTGAGAAACAATCTGAATGAACATGTAGATACATATTGTGTATAGATATTTGAACATATGCATATTTCTCATTGCATGTGCATTGCTACAATGCATTGCAAGATTGAGTTTAGAAGAGAATTAGTAAATGGAAATCAATAATATTTCAAAGAAGAGTTGAGAAACAATCTGAATGAACATGTAGATACATATTGTGTATAGATATTTGAACATATGCATATTTCTCATTGCATGTGCATTGCTACAATGCATTGCAAGATTGAGTTTAGAAGAGAATTAGTAAATGGAAATCAATAATATTTCAAAGAAGAGTTGAGAAACAATCTGAATGAACATGTAGATACATATTGTGTATAGATATTTGAACATATGCATATTTCTCATTGCATGTGCATTGCTACAATGCATTGCAAGATTGAGTTTCGTGGTTTGAACATCATATTTTTTCACACAGAGAGTTCACTTATTGCTATTATAAGGACAGTTTCAGGTGCGTCCAAGGTTCTGTGTGGTTTGCTCCAACTCCCGTAAGCTGATGTTGAATGACGAGTGCAGGGAATCACGACTCCTGACTATTGAATTGCAAGAACTGTCTGTAGGTAATATCCATTAAGAAAGACCTTTGAAATTTTCCGTTGGAGACAGTGCCTCTGAAATTTTACCTGAATGATAAAGAACCCACTAACAAATAACAAAGAATTTACCAAAATACCAACCTGAAAAGAGTTACAATTTCAAGATGCATTGTAGTTAATTTACAGATTAGAATGAAGACCTGAGTGGTAATGTCAAGAACTCAATAACAAATAACAAAGAATTTACCAAAATTGTTCAAGCTGTAATCTACCATTATATTTAATTTCATCCTGTGTACAGAGGAATCCATATCGGCCCTACCATGGCATATCTATATACTTACATAAAAGGCAAACCAACTCAACATTTGGAGGAAGAGAAAAAATTCAAAATAAATTGAATTATATAGCATATAGGTTGTGATTTATCTAATGGCGGCATCGTAACAAACCTCAAAATCCGTGGATGAAACTGATTCAACCATTGTCAAATTTGAAGTTCAAATAGCTAGAGTTTGGGCGGGTGTTTTCAATATTCAAATGAATATTGCATAAATGCATATTTCAAATCCACCCCATATTTACGACATTAACTACTTTGAAGTGAAATGCATACCCTGTATTAATGACAGTGAACCACCGGTGCTCCGGATAATATCTTTCATATGTAAAGGTGCCATGCACTAAGCTTGCAATTATTGGCTTAGCGCATGGTCTTTGAGAATTGTCGTCTTATATGGCTTATGATGCAATTTACTTCAAACCTAGTTTCATTTTTTGGACTACTGGAATCGATTACTTCAGACCCATGGGTTCCCGCGAACGCATGTCAGTCATGATATCCATCTCATTTAAGCTGTAACTAACAACTTATAACGTGATCATTATAGGCTAATGGGCAATTATACACATGCCAACGTGGCCACTACAGAAAAAAGCTACGAAAAAATAGTGGCCATAGAATAGAGAACACGGCAGGTGATCCTTTCTAAAAATAAAAAATATGCTAAGAAGGAGATCGTTAGCAGGTGAATCTTTCTAAAAATAAAAATTACTAACACGCTTTTAAACACAATAAAATCGAAAAGCTAAAAGCCTAATGGTTTGAAGTGGATTTGAAAAATTTAAGAAATCAATTTTGTGATATGCAACTACTTAGATGAGCGCTTGTATTTTTGATCTTTGACACGTGGTGAGTCCGCTGTATATTTGATATTTTTGGCAGAGCCGCCGGACATGTGTGGAATAGGAGTGATTGTATGTATGATTGGATGAACAGGCATGAAAATGAGCGGTCAGCAACGTCAAGGAGATTTTTGGGAATTTTCAACAGTCAGGTATAAAGTACCAAGACTTTTAAGCCTACATGAAGCTTCCCCTTTGAATTTCAAAACACAAGACTGCAATGATTCCTCAGAGTTGGAATCACATTTGAGATTTTCGTATACTTGGCATTCATATCTTGACATTTTTGAATCCTCTCTCATTTGGTTTCTGCCCATTTTTAGTAGCAATATGTGTGACTGCATTGAATTCTAGTGAGCCACACCCTAAATTCCCTTCACACTATAAAGTTATTATTTTTCTCACGCGTTTAATGCGGGGCCCAGAACAAGAAGTTTAATTTTTCCTTGTTTCCAAATGGAAATAATAACTAGGGTTAGGTAAGGGTGTTACCATGGAAATTATGGGCGTCTTGCTGTCATTCACTCTTGCATCTTGTTGATGGTGTTTTTTCCGTCCAGTAACTCATAATTGGTAAGGCTTAAGATTCTGGTTCTCCCAACTGTAGTGTCGAGAAACTCAACCACATCGTCTAATGGAATTAGTTACATGATATTATATTTAATTTTAACGGAATTGTTTTTAGTGTGATTTTTTGGTATTGAAATTCGGTGGAAAAAATTGAGGTGAAATCTTGATTTATGTTATTTAAACTAGTTTTTTGACTATATATATAGATTCAGCACTTTGAAAGACACCTAAAATACTTAGATTGTGCAGGAGTTAGCCATCAAATTTATGATTTCAATCAATTCCTAAGAAATTAAAAAAAAAAACTAAAAAACCCAAAAAACCATCTAAAATTCCAAATTTTAACCCACCAAAAAAATCAACCAACAAAGAACTAGTGGCATTTACTAAGTGCAATTGTATGGCATTTACTAAGTGCAATTGTTTTTCTAGAGCATATTGTATGGTGTATTTGGCTATGATAAGTACGAAAAAATTGTTTGTACCCCTCCCCAGGCCCATCTGTATTTTAAAGGAATGAGATTTAGAAAGGTGTAGTATGGCTCCCCCCCACAACCAATATCCTATGTTGAGACATCAAAGTAAGCCCAAGCATGTGGGTGATTTATGCTTTCAGGGGTAATATGTCTAGGAGTGGAGTTTTTTCCTTCATCGGGAATGATATGGTAATTTGATAAGATGTGGACTGAGATAGTAGGCCAATGGCGGGGAGAGTTTTGAAAAATGTATGGGTTGCGAGCAATCCAAATAGCCCAATAGATGAGAACAGGGATATTTCTAGCCTTAGGTGGGGAGGCAGCAGACCACCAAGAGTTCCATGCTTCTCAAACTGACGAGCCCTACCAATGTGTGAGAGAGGGCAGGTGTGAGCGTACAGTAACCCATAGATCTTTGACAGCCAGGCACATGAGGAAGATATGATCAACGTTTTCACTACCTGTCTTACTTATAAAACACCAGAAGGGTCCATGGAAAGATCTTTTTCTTAAGTTTTCTCCAATGAGTATCTTGTTCTTTAGAATTTTCCACATGAGGATCCTCATCCTGGGTGGGGCTTTTAACTTCCATATACAGCTCCACCAAGATTCACATATTGGTGGTTTTTTAGAGTCCATTAATACTAGAGAGCCTTATTTTTGTAAATATCTCCCATGCTTTGATGGTGCCCATATTAGCTCGTCCTCCCCTTCCATTATTTTGATGTGTGATTCAGTAACAGAATCTATATGTTCCTTCCATTGTCGTTGCCATGGTTGCAGAATCTGAAGTGCCTGCCCAAATTTCTAGGCTTGTTATGTGAACGTGGAGTGTTCTTTGTCTGAAATATGACTGATATGAGTGATTCCCATGGCTGTGAGGTGGGCCTTTAGCTCTTCAGGAAGCCTGTGTGCATTTCCACATCCTATCCAGGGATCAACCCCTATTCTTACTGATGTTCTCGAATGTATTCTCCCGATCGGTCAATCCCGAATAAGAGACATTGATTGCAAAACTGCCTTCCAGATGATTGATATGCCTATAGAATTCCACTAGGGTTGACAGAGCCAATCCATGAGACTTTGTGGAGCAATATATTTAGAGGTTGAAACCATTGTCGATAAACTATGAGAGGTGATTAGCTTCCATCCTAGTTTGGCAGCCAAGGTAGTAGAGAAATTTTCCAGCCTTTTGATTCCCCACCCCCCCCATTTCTTTGGAAGGGAAAGAGATTCCCATTTTGCCCATGCAAATATTTTCCCCAGTTGCTTTCCTTTCCACAAGAATCTACAAAAAAAAATTTGTATTTTGGATAAGATACCCCTTGGTATCCATGCCAATGACATCCAGTACACCAGTGTGGCCTCCAACATTGCTTTGATGAGTATCAGTCTGCCTACTCGCAAAAAATATTTGTGGTACCATATGTTGAGCCACTTTTCCATCTTGGTAATAAGCCATATCCAGTCTACAATTTTGTATCCATGAGGATTTAATCTATAGCCCATATATTTTAGTCTATCATCTAGTTGCAAAAGTGTGTACATGAATCTAATCAAGGCAAACTATATCTCTGTGGGGAGAACCCAGTGACTGTTATGGTGGACTTTGCATCATTGATGATCATGCCTATGGCCGATACGAAAACAAAGAAAGTATTTTGTGGCGAGGTCAAGTCCCCAACACTCCCATTGAGGAAGAGCTGAACATCATCCACAAAGATTAAGTTGTCAAAGTGCACTTGTCTGTCATCTTGATACCTCTTAGCCTTCCCCTTTGATGTTCCTATTTTATAAGTTTGCTGAGCCCCTCCATAATGAGTAAAAAGAGTAATGTGATAGAGGGAATCCCTACCTAAGACCTCTCTCGGAATGAAAGAAATCGAATGCCACCCCATTTACAAGGACACTGAATGTTATATTAGTAATGCACCAGATAATCCATTTTATAAACTTGTAAGGAGAGCCTAGATGAGTTAGAATCATTCTAATGTAGAGCCAATTTACTCTGTCAAAAGCTTTCGAGAGATCTACTTTTAATAGCATACCTTTTAGTTTCTTTTATTGGATGGAGTGCAAGATTTCTTGTGTGGTCCCAACAACCTCATGGATTTCTTTGTGTTGAAGGAAGGTGAGTTGTTCAACTAAGATGTGGGTGGATAGGATCGGTTGGAGGCGGTTGGCTATGATCTTGTAAATGCAATTATACATGGAGATGGGATGGAAGTCATTGAAGGTGGTGGGATTGACAGATTTTGGAATAAGGGCTATGAATGTGGAGTTGAAAGCCTCGTACATATTTCCATTAGTTCGATAGTCCTCTATAACTTTTAAGAGGTCCTTTCTGAGAGTATCAGAAAAATCCAAATAGAATTCCACATTTCATCCATCTGCACCTGGGCTTTTGTCTCGTTTGAACCATTTTAAAGTGGCTTCGAGCTCCCCTAGTGTGAACTCCTTTGTGAGTTCCAAAGCATCATCCTAGTTGATGAACCTAGGAAATAGTTGGGTTGTGCGCATGACATCTGTTAGAGTAGTCGTTTGATGGGCCTTGAAAATATGCTTGAAGTGAGATGTAGCCAGAGTAGCTAATCTTGGAAAGGTATTCACTGTTTTTCCCTACTCATTTGCTAGCTGCCAAATTGTATTGATAGCCCTGCACCTGTTCGCAAATTTTTGGTAGAATTTTGTATTATCATGCCCCAGTTAAGCTATATAGATCTACTTCTTAGTCACCAACTTTCTTCTCAATCCTTTAGTATCTGACTCCTCTTGGCAAGTAGGGATGAAATCATGTCCTTGTGTTCCGAGGAGGAGTAGATCCCTCCATGTTCATTCTTGAAGATCTCTATCTCCTCTTTAGTAGCCTCAAGGATAAGGTCCTCCAATGTTCACTTCTTCTGCACCCATATTTTTTATAGTTTCTTTAGTTCTCTCAAGTTATGAGCAAATCCTTCTGTGATGTTCCCTTTGGCCTCTAGGGGATTGGCCTTCCAAAATTTAGTGACTAACCTAGTGTAGTCAACATCTCTTATCTAGGCAGAGTTAAATTTGAAGGGAGCTCTAGGTTTGTTCATTCCTCCACTTATTTCCAGGTATATCGATCTATGATCACATATGCCCCCAAAATCGACCCACTATCTAATTCTATGACCCATGTTCATTAGGCGCTCCTTTATGAGGAACCGATCAATCCTCCTAGAAAGGTTGTCCTCTCTAGTTCTATTGTTCCTCCAAGCAGGTTGAATTTTGGTTGAAGGGATATCCATAAGGTTATGATCCTTCAGTATGTTCTCAAAGAACTCCAAGAGATTGTCCCTTTGAGCATTGCTCCCCCATCATTCCGCAAAACCAATGGAAAAATTTAGGTCTCCCCCTAGAATGAGCTTGTCCTGTTGAAGAATTTGTGTGTTTAGCAGTCAGTTCCATTATTCTGCCCTATTATGATAGGGTCCATAAATGTTAATGATACTGATCTTTGATTCAAGTTCAGGAGAGTAGATGTCCACCCTGATGTGCCCAATGCTTCCCCATATGCTACAGATTCTAATGGAGTGGGAGTTTATCCCGAGTGCAAATCCCCTCGAGTTTCCATTTGCATATAAAGAGTGAAAGTCCACCCAGGAAGCCAAGATTCAAGCAGGTGTGTGATAACACTAGCCTTACCCAAGGTTTCTTGTAGAAAAAGGACATCAGTCAACTCAAAGTTAAGCAGTCTTCACAGGGCTAATTTTTTCCCAAGGCTAGCCAACCCTCAAGAGTTGAAGGATAGCATCTTCATGGGGGGGGCTCAAGGGTATTCATTTCTCTAAGAACCTAATCAATGGAATTTTGTTTAGCAGATGCTATCTCTTCCCCGGCTTGTAGGATGGCTTTCGATAAGGAAGAAGGTCAGCCTCGAGGTTGTTTCTGGGGGGGGAGGTAACCAGACCAATGCCCAAGGAATCAGGGGCCTGAGATCGAGTCTGCGATCAAAGCGGGTATCTGGAGGATGGAGGGCCATGACCAGGAATGGTGGGGATGGCTAGGGGGTCCTCAGGAAAAGAAGGCGAAGTGCATGAGAAGGTGGGGGAAGGGGGTTTAAGGGGGCATGCCAGAGTAATGGGGGCCATAGAGCAAGGAACATAGGCCTGTAATATATTCGATGTAATGCAATAAGAGGAAACATTGGTAAAAGAAGAGGACAAAGAAGATTCTGACATACCTGTGGAGAATGCAGCCTCGACAGCTACCCTTGCTCTGGTTAGAGGAGGTGAAGGGGGCCCATATGCTACTTTCCCGTGCTTCTTCTTGGCTTCCTTTGATGGTGCTTTCTCTGCAGCAGCTTGTACCATGTGATTCACTAGGTCTTCAGCTGGGGGGTTTCCATGATCATGTGAGCTCTTGTACGGAGTGGCCTTATCCTTGTCTGCAGCTCATGCCTTACCATTCAGAGGGAAATCCTTTAAAAAATGTCCCACCTTATGGCACCTTCTGCAATGGAATGGAACCCCCTCATAGTAAAGAATCTGATGCCGAGAGAAAGTTCTCCACTGTAATGTAATATTTTCCTAAAGACCCCCCCTCGTATCTAGATGTATGAAAACCATGGCATATGCCATCATTCCAATAGATAGGTATGATTTATCGTGCTCAAGGTAAGTGCTGAGGTATTTCCTATGTGCCAAAATATGTCCTCCAACCAAAATTAGAGGGGAAATCTAGGAAGCTAAACCCAAATTGGCCCGACTCCTATCTATTCACTTTCTAGGTTAAACAAAGGGATCCAACGATGCAGAAGGATGGGAGCCTGTTTGAAATGCTAGAAGGAGGACAGGACCGGTTCGTGTGCTCAGCTCTAGGGAACCAAAGAGCAAACCAACCTCTACCAAACGTTTGAACGAAAGGAAAATCGGCCAAGTGTTGCCCCATACCTTTGATGTCCAAAGATTCAAACGAGCCACTGTGTGGCTTTTTCCTCGGATCCTCCCAACCAAAACATGGTCCACTGTGTCCATGGAATCACCCCACTCGATATCTTCCCCAAGCCTAATAATGACGTCTTCGACTTTGGATTTGAAACACTTGAGATTTTTGCTCAGCCTTGTAGTAGATTCAAAGGAGTCTAGTCATTCCCTGTGTAGAGTAGGGTTTGAAGGAGGGTTTCCAAGATTTTGGTGTGAGCCCATGGGAAACGCGTCTGAGAGTGGGGGGCTGCAGCATAATAGCAGGATGGTGGACGAGCTGAATTAGATGTCAGAGGAGGCCCTTGTGTCGTGTTTGAGGGGTTTCCAAGGGGAGGGTTTAGGGAATCGACAGACGGAAGGGGAGGAGGGTAATGTGAGGTATCAACTATAGGTTTATGGCTAATACAGTCAGCCTCAAAGTTAAGTGTGGAGGGAGACTCGAGAGGGGAAGAGGGTACCGCCAGACTAGAGGAGGCTCAGAGAAGGTCACCATTGAAATGGAGGGCCTGGAGATCGAGGAAAGGCCTGCAACAGTGTCTGTTAGATCACAGCAGTAGGGGACCATTCCTTCCGAGGTTGAATGTAGAGTTGGCCAGATGTTGACACCTTCCAACGGATACTTCGAATAGTCGACAATATCCAATTCCATGGTTGTTCCGAGAAAAACCTTCACCAGCTGCCTCTGAAACTATCGTAACCATCGTAGCGAACCTAGGTCGGGTAGTAGGTAGGTAAGATAATAAAAGAGTAAGGAAGTCACGGGTCTGAGGAAAATTACTAGGCCATTATGGAGTGCATGATCGCATTATGGTAACCACCACGGTGTCGGTAGCAGAGGCAAAACGAATATTCTCCAGGTGAGGTACATGTTTCTCTACAGAAACCCTAACCTTTTTCAAGCTAGCCCAAGGACTCCATCTCTTTCCCTTTAAGGATCTGTAGTTCCATCTTTTTTTTCAATTTTTATTAATGGTTTTATTTTAAATGTAGAATTTATTTATTATCATCGTAATGATAAAATGTTTTATATATCATATTTAAAGATAAATATGTATATTAGTTTATTAAAATATTATGAGTAAATCTTATATATAAGACTTGTTATTTTGAGATATTGGAGTGATTACCTAAAAGTATATTTATTAAACTTTTTCACTCACTTTAAACTCTTCCATATTGCTTAAATTTTTAGATTAAATATTTGATTAAACATTTTGTAAATTATTAAGAAAAACATGAAATTGAAATTCTAAATTTTATCCATATTAAAATGGAAATTGTAAATTTTTTCACTTAAATAATTTTATTCACATTTTTTAATAATATGAATAATTATTAATTTTATTAAATGAGAAACAAAATTGTAATTACCAACTTTAAGTGAAGCTAAAGCAAAAAAAAAAAAGTGGCATATTGATATTTGGGATATATAATCATCATTTTAGTTTGTTTATTTAATTAGATGTAGTAATAGATAATAAATTATTAAACCAGATCACATATAAACTAGCTCACATAGAAATTTGATCTGTCAAGGTGAAAACAAAACATAAAAAGGTAACATTACTATGCCAAAGAGTCCAGTAAGGAGGGTAGATGAAGGTGATTAAAGAAGATTTTGGAGGATGATTTTGGAGGATGAATAATGCTTTAGTAGTTTCATAATTAATTGAAAGAAAACATATCTCACCTAAAAATAAATAACTATTTTTATAATCAACACTTAGATGAAAAATAAGCCAAAATCTGATCCATCCATAAAGTTATAAGAATTAATCCAATTTAGGAAAAAATATTTCATTTTTAATAATTAGAAAAACTATACCAGTCTATAAGAATTAATCCAATCTGGAAAAAAAATATTTCATTTTTAATAATCAGGAAAACTATTCCAAGCTGCCTCAAAGATTTTATCAAATGTTAAGAAATATTCTAAACATTTTTCCACTTGTCCTAAAGAAATGTTTGTACATAATTTATCCATGTACTTTTGATGTAATTTATCATTACAAACCCGAGAACATTCTATCTTATAAGAATAGTAACCCGAAAAAAGTTATAATTTCAAATAACATTATCATTAATCTAGAAATTACCCAAATAATATTTCACTCCTAAGCATTTCAGGTCTTACTCTCAACTTTATCTATAAAAAAAATCATATAAGTTATATTATTAATATTTTAATCAATATATAAAATCACAAACCAATACAATTTAACCTAAAATAATTTACTTCAACCTAAAATAATTTAGCTCACAATATAACCTGAATGAGTACACAATACAACCCTGAATGATAGTCCAAGTTAAATTTTATAATTTTTTTTTGTCAATAAATATAATTTTTAATAAAAATTCAGGTAAACTCATATCTTTGATTTTGTTGTTAAAAGCATTCCCCTAGATAAAACCAATCCTGTTATTTCCAGTAAGTCAAAACTTCCCGTCTCATATATATTACCGTTATTGAAAACCCATGCTGTAGTTCTGGCATAGTATTTGTCGTCTCCATAGTTATTGGCACGCACTTAAAAATGTTCATGTTTTAAAGTTTGTTGAGATGTAATGCGGGGAATTGCATGCAAGCCGCTGAAGAAGAACGAACGGCTGCACTGGGACCCATTTGGTAATTCAATGCTGACATCCAAGTCAATTTAGAAGAGAATTAGTAAATGGAAATCAATAATATTTCAAAGAAGAGTTGAGAAACCATCTGAATGAACATGTAGATACATATTGTGTATAGATATTTGAACATATGCATATTTCTCATTGCATGTGCATCCCTACAATGCATTGCAAGGTTGAGTTTCATTGTTTGAACATCGTATTATTTCGCAGAGGGAGTGCACTTATTGCTATTATAAGGATAGTTTCAGGTGCGTCCAAGGTTCTGTGTGGTTTGCTCCAACTCCCGTATGCTGATGTTGAATGACGAGTGCAAGGAATCGCGACTCTTGACTATTGAATTGCAAGAAGTGTTTGTAGGTAATATCCATCAAGAAAGACCTTTGAAATTTTCCATTGGAGACAGTGCCTCTGAAATTTTACCCGAATGATAAAGAATCCAATAACAAATAATAAAGAATTTACCAAAATACCAACCTGACAAGGGTTCCAATTTCAAGTTGCATTGTAGTTAATTTACAGATTGGAATGAAGACCTGAGTGGTAATGTCAAGAACTCAATAACAAATAACAAATAATTTACCAAAATCGTTCATGCTGTAATCTACCTTTATATTTAATTTCATACTGTGTACAGAGGAATCCATATCGGCCCTGCCATGGCATATCTATATACTTACATAAAAACCAAACCAACTGAACATTTGGAGGGAGAGAAAAAATTCAAAATAAAATGAAGTATATAGCATAGAGGTTGTGATTTATCTGATGGCGGCATCTTAACAAACGTCAAACTCCCTGGATGAATCTGATTCAACCATTCTCAAATTTGAAATTCAAATAGCTACAGTTTGGGCGGGTGTTTTCAAAATTCAAATGAATATCGCATAAATGCATATTTCAAATCCACCCCGTATTTACGACATCGAAGCACACTGACGGCATTAATTACTTTGAAGCGAAACGCACTACCTGTATTATTGACAGTGAACCACCGGTGCTCCGGATAATATCTTTCATATGTAAAGGTGCCATGCACTAATCTGCCCATGATTTGCTTAGTGCATGGTCTTTAAGAATTGCCGTTTTATATGGCTTATGATGCAATTTACACCCCAACGGGTAGGAGTGAGGGCCACTGGAATCGATTTACTTCAAACCTAGTTTCGTTTTTCCGACTACTGGAATCGATTACTTCATACTCATGGGATTCCCGCGAACGCATGTCAGTCATGATATCCATCTCATTTAAGCTGTAACTAACAACTTATAACGTGATCTATTACGTGATCTATTATAGGCTAATGGGTAGTTATACACATGCCGACGTGGCCACTAAAGAAAAAATCTAGAAAAAAAAGCGGCCATAGACTAGAGAACACGACAGGTGATCCTTTCTAAAAATAAAAAATATACTAAGAAGGAGATCGTTATCAGGTGAATCTTTCTAAAAATAAAAATTACGAACAAGCTTTTAACCACAATAAAATCGAAAAGCTAAAAGCCTAACGGTTTCACGCGGATTTGAAAAATTTAAGAAATCAATTTTGTGATATGCAGCTACTTAGATGAGCGCCTGTATCTTTGATCTTTGAAACGCGCTGGGTCCGCTGTATATTTGATATTTGTAGCATAGCTGCCGGACATATGTGGAATAGGAGTGATTGTATATATGACTGGATGAACAGCCATGAAAATGAGAGGTCAGCAGCGTCGAGGAGATTTTTGGGTTTTTAGATCCGAGTATGTTTTTGTTTAGTTTTCTCTTTTTTTTCGTCAAGCATGGCCCTGTTTACCTAGTCTCTACTTGTTTCCTCTTCTTCATTGGTTTTATATTGGGTGGGATAAAAAGTGAAGATAAATATGAAGTAATAATGAAACAGAGGAATGGGTTTATCAGCATTTTGCAGTAAGAATTAAGAATTTTGCATGGTTATCCACGAGTAACCTTGAATGGATAGATGGAATGTTGTAAAAGTGGGAAGGCCAATGGTGGTGTTGAGGGATCCAGATTTGAATCCAATAAGCTAGTACAATCCATTTATATTTGAGGCATTTAATAAATAGATTTCACTTTAATCTTAAAATCCTTGTCTCAAATAATTTTTTCTATCAATCATCAGAATAATTTTACACAATCCTAAATACTTTTGCCATCATTTTAGAAATGCTCAACAATTACATATATATGTATTTTTATTTTTAGTCTCAATGTGCAAAAAAATTTAATGGCATTCATTGTTTACTGAGAATTGTGGAGGCTTCCTGGCAGATGTTCTCAGTTCACCTTTGCTGGGTAGGTTGTAAGAAATGAAGTAGGAAGGGATTGGAATCTGGGAGAAAGGTCAGGGTTCATTTGATTTTTTGTTCTTCTTTTTACAGTTATTTATAATATCCAGTTTTTAGGTTTTTGATATGGGTAGTGTATTCAAGATTTTTCTGAATTCTTTTTTACTTTATTTTGACCAGCGTCTCAGGGAAATTTTTGTTCATAATTTCAATTCTATTATAATTTTTTTTTTTTTTTTATAACATAATCTTATTTATCTATTATCATGTAGGGTTAATAATATATGATAACAGTGTTTAGGTTTTTGATAAAGGTAGTGTATTCCAAAAGTAATGTATTTCAGATTTTTCTAAATTCTTTGTTTACTTTGTTTTGACGATTGTCTCAGATTAAATTCTCTTCAATTCAATTCTACTATCATTTTTTTTTATAAATATAATGTTTTTTTATCTATTATCATCATGTAATGTTAATAATATAACTTTATAATTTAAATATGTTCACAAGACCGAGATGGAAAATGTAGATGCAACATGTAATTTCTTTTTTTGTTTTTAATTATATTATTATTTGTAAACTCTCAAATATTGCATTAATATTTATTTTTAAAGAAGGGGTTTTGCAAACATTTTTCCAAGTTCTCAAAGATACTATGGCCATT
The DNA here is from genome assembly GCA_000404065.3 of Pinus taeda. Classification (NCBI taxonomy): domain Eukaryota; kingdom Viridiplantae; phylum Streptophyta; class Pinopsida; order Pinales; family Pinaceae; genus Pinus; species Pinus taeda. Next base: position 8,378 of record APFE030545127.1, on the reverse strand, counting down.
GTTATTTCTGAAAAATGCTTATGATTATGGTTATTTTTGAGAAATATTTTTTTTACTGGTTATGTTTTCTTATTTTATTTTTTTGAACTAATTCACATATTGTTTATTTTATTTTATTTTTGTTAACGAATTTATATATTATGTCATGGAATGTAAAAATAATTTTAAAATAACAACATTTTTTTTTAAATAAATTGATATTAGTTGTTAAGTTAATATGTATTTGAACAATCAATGTTTATAACTAATGTTAATAAAGCTTTATGGTATGGAATTGTTGAAGTTTACTATTTCTTAATTTTTTTCAAGTAAAATTAAATTTTCATGAACATTTTTAATCATTATATTTTAAAACTATAAATAGGATGACATTATCACAAATAATTATAACCATAGATTTCTTTGTAAGGATCACCCTTTAATATACAATTAAAAAATCACATTTTTATAGTTCTTTTTAATTAATATTTCAACTATACAAATAATTATAACATCACAAATGATTATGGCTATGATTCTTTTTAAGCACAATAATTTCATACACATTTACAAAATATATCACAAAGCTCTTATAATAAAATACAAAAGAAATAAACATACCATTTAAAAATTAATTTATAATTAGTTACAAGTAGAATTTAAATGTTTGTATTTTTTATTTTATTTTTTATGTTATGCAATGTGTTTGTTGTAAGAAATTTGTTTGTTTGTTTGTGTGTATATAGTGATTTTACACATACATAACTTCACAATTTAAATGAGTTTAATATCCTATATTATCTTGTTTATATTAAAATTATTGTCTAATTTAATGATGTTTTATTTGTTTTTGCAAATATTATTAATTTAATAAGTGATTTTAAATTTGTTGTTAATGTATTTTTATAATATTTAATTATTGGATATTATAATTTGGTTAAAACAATAATATAACTTATTTTTAATGAATATTTTTAATCTATTATAACATTATAAATACCTATGATTTTTTTGTAGACATCACTATTGAATATATATATCTCTATAAACTATGATTTTCTTTTTAAGCACTCTTGTGGAATGTATATTTTAGTATCACAATTTGTCATACTTACATTAAAGAAATATATATTTCAACAATAAAAATAATTATAACATCACAACATACTATATCATAAAAAAATTTGCAAGAACAATTATTCAATATATTTAAAGAATATATTACAAAACTCTCATCATAAATAAAAAGAAATATATGACAAAGAAATTAATTAGTCAACCTGATATTTTATGCCACCATTTTAAATATGTTTCGCAATTAATTATGCGTTTTATAAAGATTTTATACAATATCTCAAAAATTACACATAAAATAAGTTGAATAAGTAAAATGTTTTATAATATTTAAAAGCTATATTATAAATCTCTTGCCACAAACTGAAAGAAATATATGTTTTAGATAATATTTTTTCCACTTCATGTTTTACAATAAAGTATTACACATCAAATAAATTGAGTAACTAAGTTGTACGAGCTTAATTTTATTGTATATTAACTTTTTTATTCTAAAATTGATGTCTAGTTTAATAAAAACTAATCTTTTTGCAAATATTATTAATCTAATAAGTGCTTTTAAATTTACTTTTAATGTATGAGCTAATTGATATTTTTAATATAGAATTGTTGGAATTTGATTCATTTAAACAAAATAATTTAAAATCATTATGTTTATGAATATTTTTAATCAACATATGATGAATGACTATAAAATTTTTTGTAAAAATTATTATTGAATGTATATTTGAAAGTTACAAATTTTAGCAATTTTTTTAAATTTATATAAATCAAGAATACAAATTACTATAATAAATGAATGTGATCATAATTTTTTTTCCATAACAAATTTTTTTCAATATATTTAAGATAATATCACAAAACTCTCATCAGAAAATTCGAAGAAATCTATGTTTTAGAAGTTAACTAGTCAAATCGATATTTTATGATAGAATTTTAAATATTTGTATTTTTATATTTTATTGTATTTGTACCATGACTTTACACAATACCATATGCAAAAATTAGACTTCAAGTAAATTGAATATTATAATTTTAACCCTTGTAGATTTAATATAGAAAAAAATATTTTTCAGTAAATATTATCAATCAAGATATATTTCAAAAATACCAAGTTGAATCTTTCTTTTATTTTAGGTTTATGTTAAATTTAATAATATTAGTTTTTGGAATGATATGTTAGTATTTGTAGAATATAAGTAGAGTTTCTTATTGATATTTTAATTTATATCTATGATTTTTAACAAGTGTTATCAAACAATATACGTTTTCAAAAGATAAATAAATATGACACAATCATACCATTTTAAATATATATCACAAACAACTATAGGGTTTATGGTTTCGGATTTAGGGTTTAAAATGTTATAAAATTCATAGGGTTTAGGGTTTATGTTTTAGGGTTTAGAACAATTTAGTAAATGATTTTAATAAACGCTTATAAAAATTTGCAAAAAGCTTGTTAAAATGTTATAAAATTCCTAGGGTTTAGGGGTTAAGGTTTATAACACTTTAGTTTAGTGTTTAGGGTTTAGGGTCTATGGTTTGGGGCTTGGGGTTTAGGGATTAGGTTTTAGGGCTTGATAATGTTATAAAATGTTTAGGGTTTATGGTTTATAACACTTTAGTAAATGCTTTTAATAAACACTTAAAAAAAGTTACAAAATGCTTTTGAAAATGTTATAAGTTGCTTAGGGTTGATGTTCTAGGGTTTAAAATGTTATAAAATGCCTAGGGTTCAACGTTTAGGGTTTATAAGACTTTAATAACTGGTTTTAATAAACATTAAAATAAAGTTACAAAACCTTTGTTAAAAAGTTATAAAATGATTAGGGTTTAGGGTTTAGTGTTTAGGGCATAGGGTTTAGAGTTTAGCATGTAGGATTTTGAGTTTAGGGTTTAAAACAATTTAGTAAATTCTTTTAAGGTTTAGGGTTTTAGATTGAGGGTTTTGGGATTAGGGTTTATAAAAATTTTGTAAAAGATTTTGATAAACACTTTAAAAAAGCTACAAAATGCTTTTTACTTTTTTATAAAATGTTTAGAGTTTAGGGTTTAGGGTTTATAAGGATTGAGTAAATTCTTTTAATAAACACTTAAAGAAAAGAAAAGGTAAAAAATGTTTGTTAAAATGTTAAAAAAATCTTAGTGTTTAGTGTTTAGGGATTATGGTGTAAAATATTATAAGATGCTTAGGATTTAGGGTTTAGGGTTTAAGTTTATATTTTATAATGATCTAGTAACTAATTTTAATAAGAAATTAAAAAAGTGTTATCAAACACTTGTTAGAATGTTATAAATTTCCTAGGGTTTAGGGTTTGAAATGTTTCAAAATGCTTAGGGTTTAGGGTTTATAACACTTTAGTAAATTATTTTAGTAAACACCTAAAAAAAGTTACAAAACACTTGTTAAAATGTTATAAAATTGTTAGGGTTTAGAGTTTAGAAAGTTATAAAATGCTTAGGGTTTAGGTTTTAGGGTTTATACAACTCTAGTAAATTCTTTTAATAGACAATTAAAAAAAAGTTACAAAATAATTGTTAAAATGTTATAAAATGTGTAGGGTTTGAGGTTTAAAAGGTTATAAAATGCTTAGGGTTTAGGGTTTAGTGTTTAAAATTTTAATAGATGCTTAAGGTTTAGGGTTTAAGGTTTAGGGCTTATAACACTTTAGTAAATGCTTTTAATAAACACTTGAAAAAATGTTACAAAACACTTTTTAAAATATTATAAAATTCTTACCCCTTAGGGTTTAAGGTTTAGGGTTTATAAAAATTTAGTAAATACCTGTAATAAGCACTTAAAAAAAACTTACAAAACACTTGTTAAAATTTTATAAAATGCTTTGGGTTTAGGGTTTATAACACTTTACTAAATCCTTTTAATAAACACTCCAAATAAAGTTAGAGAACACTTGTTGAAATGTTATAAAATTCATAGGGTTTAGGGTTTAGAATGTTATAAAATTATTAGGTTTTAGTGTTTAATATGTTACAAAAATCCATAGGGCTTAGGGTTTAGGGTTTATGGTTTATAAGAGTTCATTAAATTCTTTTAATAAGCACTTTAAAGAAACTAAAACGCTTGTTAAAATGTTATAAAATGCTTAGGTGTAGGGTTTAGGTATTAGAGTTTATGTTTCAGGGATTAGGGTTTATTACTAACGGCTTTCATAATAACGTAAAACAAAAGTTACAAAAAGCTTCTTAAAATGTTATAAAATTCTTAGGGTATAATGTTTAAGGTTTCATGTTTAAAATGTTATAAAATGCTTAGGTTTAAAATTTTATAAAATTATTAGTGATTATGGTTTAGGTTTAATTTTATTTTAGTGAATTCTTTTAATAAACACTTAAAAAAGAGTTACAAAATTTTTGTTAAAATGTTACAAAATGCTTAAGGCTTAGGATTGAGGATTTAGAGTGTTATAAAATTCTCATGGTTTAGGGTTTATTCTTTGGGTTTTAGAACACTTTAGTAAAAAATTTTAATAAACACTTAAAAAAAGGCTAGAAAACACTCGTTAAAATGTTATAAAATTCTAATGGTTTAGTGTTTGGGTCTAAAATGTGATAAAATGATTTGGGTTTAGGGTTTAGGGTTTAGGGTTTAGGTTTAGGGTTTATAAGACTTTAGTGTGTGCTTTTAATAAACACTTTAAAAAAATACAAAAGACTTGTTAAAATGTTCTAAAATTATTAGGGTTTAGGGTTTAAAATGTTATAAAAATTTTAGGGTGTAGGATTTAGGGTTTATAGTTTAGGGTTTACTATTTAGGGTTTATAACACTTTAGTAAATAATTTTAATAAACACTTAAAAAAATGTTACAAAACACTTGTTAAAATGTTATAAAATGGTTAGGGTTTAGGGTTTAAAATGTATAAAATGCTTAGTGGTTAGGATTTAGGGTTTAGGGTTCAGGATTTAGGGTTAAAAATGCTATAAAATGCTTAGGGTTCAGGGTTTATGTGATGCAGGAGCATCTAGCTCCGAGGAGACAGAAGGTGGTTGACGGTCTCATGGAGAGACAAGAACAAACAATCATACATGCATAGCTGGACAGGTGTTAGACTTGTCAGTTATTTTACTTTATTTATTTGTTTTATTTTTCAGAAGGTCGTTAGGACCAGGTCCATTAAAATTGTGAACTGTTTCTTTTAAATAGGAATTAGTAACAGTAAAATAGGTTGACAGTGAATTAGTATTTTTACGAATTGTGTTAGTTAGGAACAGTTAATGGTAACCAACAGCCTTGTAACAGAAATTGGTGGACAGTTACCCAATTCTGTTGGGGCAGTTCTACCTGAACAAAGAACAGTTGTGCCTCAAGAGATTAAAAGGAAAAAGAGAAACAGTGTAAAGGATTCCTCAGACAGAGAAACGAAAGTTACAGTCATTTCGAAATAAACATTTATTTTTATTTTCTCTATTGAATCACCACTGTACATACTAATTTCATGCATCAATACATAAATTCTGTGTAACTAATTTACGTTGGAATAAAAAGACAGATAGTATTCACAAGAAGAGCAGGACGCTTCCATTTATATCACTTCCAGACAAAGGAGAACGAGAAATTGTGAACGCAGGCGAATCATCAGGTAATCCATATAAACCCTCAAATTATTTATGAACAAAGAAAAAGCCAGAATGAAATCAAATAAAATTGTATCGTTTCATTAACTGTTATAAACAAGTATACACAGTCCAGGGCGTCTCACGCTCCTTCGAAACACAAAGCTCATTCAAAACAGAACCTCGAAATAGAGTTTTCAAACAAGTGTATGATACAACCAGACGGAGTAAACATAGTTACTACAGCAAGGAATCACCGAACAGAGTCGGGTGAACAAGGGTTTCAAACAACCCGAGGGTTTTAAATAATCAAACATCAACGTTACAGGACGAGGGTTCGAACTAAGTCAACAACCCAGCAACAGTATTATTAAACGAAGACTTCGAAACAAAGGACCAACGTGCAGGACCCCAAGAGGGTTAGACAGTCAAGAAACCTATCTATTTCACCGCTCAAGTGACGAACTAGAACAAAATGAAGTCTCAGAACCTCTATAAGTTACAGTCAAACTAATATGGAAGGACTCTACCCGTAGGGAAGAGCTGGAGAGTTTGAGCGACTGCCAGAGACCATGGAGTGCGTTGAACTACGGAGACCAGCTACATTGAGCCACCTGCAAACGAAATGGGGGCAGATTAGTGTCATTTACAGTCACAAATAATCATTAAAGATAGGAAACGAACGAGAGTTGGAGCGCAGAACCTCACCTGGAGCTGAGGAGGCAGCACCGAAAAACACAACGACCACCATAGCCCTGAAGACCAGTAGCGAGGGCGTTAGGGTCGGAGAGATAAGGGGCAAACAAGTTTAGCAAAGAACCAACATTTACCTTGGCAGCAGAGTTGAAGCGCGATAGCTTGGCGGAAACCCTGTCACGAGACCAGCTCACAAATTAAACGAATAGAAATGACATTTAAACAGCAGAATCTAACTAACAAAGCCGTAAACCAAAAGATTATCACTGTGCAGAGAGGAGGGTGCCTCCACAGTCCGTTGTATCTCTACCTCAAGAGCAGCGGAGGGCCGAGAATGTCCATAGAACCAGCGTTGAGACCAGAACGGCAGAGGTGAGAAAGCTCCCACAGAGCAGAACTAAAACTTGGCATAGTGAAAAAGTGTAAAATGACAAATGAGCGGGACAGAGGTTGACAAAAGGCAAGGAACGTATAAGGGAGAACCGGCAGGTGAGGGTCCTTAACTGGCATGACCAGTAGATACCCCAAGAAAATATCAGGAGGACGTACCCAACATTTAAGTCAAACAACTGACATAATAAAAGCGCCAAGTCGCATCACTGACGGTTGCATTGGGAAAGGCGGGAAGCCATCAAAAGTGGTATCAGAGCTAGTTTCTTGAATTGGAACAAATGGAACAAGTGGAAGCTCAAGGAAGAGGAAGAGGAATAGGAAGAGGAAGAGGAAGAGGACGAGTAGTCCGTAGAATAGCAGATGAGGGACTTCGAGAGGAGATTCGCGTTTTGCGTGAAAGATTGACAGTGGTGGAGGCTGGGGGAAGGAGAGACACAGCAGATGATAGTGATGAAGAAGTAGCTGAACTAGAAGACGAGTTTGAAGGGGTGACACCAGAACTTCGATTATTAAAGTCAGTTTTGCTGTCCAGTCATAAACCAAGGCATGAGTTACCCACTTATGACGGGAGTTTGTCTGCAGATGTGTTACTAGATTGGCTGAGTGAAGTAAATAAATATTTTGAGTTTGAGGAAACCAGTGAGGACAAACAAGTGAAGTTCGCCGCCACCAAATTGAAAGGACATGCGTCCTTGTGGTGGGACAACATTCAGGCGGAGAGGAAGAGGCTACACAAACAGCCTATAAAGAAGTGGGCCAGAATGGAGGCAAAACTAAAGGAAAAGTTCCTACCAAAAGATTACTAGATCATGTTGTACAGACAGGTACAAAACTTGAAGCAAAGAGGAATGACTGTTAGGGAATTTACAGAGGAATTTTATAAGTTAAATTTACGAGCAGGGTATGTGGAAGATACCCCAGAAAAAACAGCCAGATTTGTGAATGGCTTGAGGGGGGATATTCTGGATGAAATCGGTATCCTCTCACCTCAAACGTTGGATGAAGCCTATCAGTTTGCACTGAAGGCAGAGGAGAAAATTAACCGGAAGCAGAACGCCAAGAGAGGAGGTGGATCTGGCAGGGGAAAAGGCAAGGTTTTTGGCAGAGGTAGAAGTACAGGTTCAAATGAGGAGGGCAGCAGTTCCAAATCTGCTAGCACAACAAAGAAGGACAATAGCACTAGGGAAGGATGACCAGCCCAGCGAGGGTGAGCATTTGGTCGAGGCAGGGGAACTGTCCAGTGCTATCGTTGTCACAAATTGGGGCACAAGTCATATGACTGTCCTGAAGGTGAACCAGCAGGTGGGAGAGGAACTTATGTTACTTAGCCGGAGGATGTTGAGGAGACACCTCAAGAAGCAGAAACCACACTGGAGACAGGTGAAGCTTTGGTGTTGAATAAAGTGCTGTTAAAACCAACAAAAGAGGTTGCAGAACCGGATCAGCGAAAGGCTTTGTTTCGCACTGTCTGCAAGTCACAGGGTAAGTGCTGTAAATTGATCATTGACAGTGGGAGTACTGACAATTTAGTAGCTGTGGAGATGGTAGAAAAGCTGGGATTGAAGAAACTAAAGAATCCTACTCCCTACAAAGTGTCGTGGCTACAGAAGGGGCATCAGTTGTTAGTTGACAAACAGTGTGAGGTGGAGTTTCAGATCG
>APFE030545123.1:0-26971 GCA_000404065.3 Pinus taeda | reverse complement strand
AACTAACTCATTGAGGTGTGACATTTTGTACTTATTAAATAATCGTGTTAGTTGTTTGATATTTCCTTTCCTTCCTCTTTACTCCATCAGAATTTTTTTTTCATTGTAGCCTTTTGAGGTTTCTCCCCAAACATTTCTAAATCTCGCTCCTAGATTCCTATTTCTAAACATTTTGACAGTTCCATCACTTGTATCGTACCAAATATTCTAGCATCAAAACAAGGAGAAAATGTTGAAATCCTTAGTGGAATATGTCAATTCAACATGCTTATCATAAGTATCTTATATTTTTTTCGGCTAAAAATTTTCCCGTGAGCGATGGACAAAAGATCCAACTTCCTATTATATGTAACTAGCACAAGTCGTGATCATAATGCATAAAAATTCATTTGTTACCTTCTAGGTTTATGGCTTACACTAAATATGTTGATTTCTTAAGTGGATAATCGTTCAAAAAAAAGTCACACCCTCGCTTGCGATGAGAGGACAAGATAGCTAAAGTTAATGTTGTCGTGCAAAGACATAGCTTTGAAACTATTATGGGTTAGAATATTGTCATGTGCTAGTCTTGAAAGACCATACGATAACGAATCATGATGGATTACTTCTGATGAGCAGCAACTATCTAGGGTTCAAACCTGATAGTGCCCTCCTACTCTCGTTGGCATAAGAATTTTTTTTTTTGAATATGGTTCTAAGGATTACAAATTCACATGAGCTAAGTCAAAACCTTCATAGAATGTAATGGATTCTCCTTCTTGGTGCCGAAGAGTAAAATAGTCACCCTGCGGAATGCTTTTCTCCTTTAATAAGGAATTTGAGCCATAATTGTATATTTATCTTCGAACCAACCTCTTTTCTCAACCAGATTTCTGACGAAAACAAAGGGAGCCTCCATGGCCAACCCCAACATTTCCATTGCAAGATTTCATTCGATGCCAATATGGCAAGGTACATTCATGACCAGAGGAGCTTGCTAGTCTTTTAATATATTGAATTCGATGCTTTCTCATCTCCCCCCTCCCACATTGAGAATGAAAGTAGAGTCCGAGCCTCGTTTCCAGTGGATGCAATGCAGCCCATTCTACCAGGAAATTTTGTCAACAATTAAACACACTCACTTAGCCCTTGACTCTGCTTGCAACAACCATACACAATATTTTCATCCTTTCCTAAAGATTCAAATAAATCAGTGTATAGTAGGGATGCCAAACAACACTGCACCACTTTGTCAACTCCTCAGAACACTTATATTCAACCTAGACGCTCACACCACATATGTTATGCCCTTACTACATCACAATCTGAGTCTACACAAAGATATCGATCTCTACACTTTTCCCCTAGTTGACTTCACTTTAATGTGAAGAGGAGATAATTCCTCCATTATCTGAACCCTCAAGCCAATATATTCCATGTTCCTCTAATCTTCGAATGCAAATATGAACACTGAAGCATGTAAATATCGATATGGAGGGTGAAGGGGTCAATTGGTTCTTTGTGGGTCTTCAACTCCAAACTTGCAATAATTCCATAAAACAGACAATGTCCCAGCAATACTTCACCGGGCTTTATGAGCTCATTTTATATGAAAGTTGAGGTATGTTACATGTGCAAAATAATTTCGATAAGGATAAGCATCAAGCTTTATCCACTGACTACATTGTCTCATGGAAAAAAAATACACACTGCTCCTATTTCCAAAATTACCCATAGCATAATATGGTGTTAGTATTTAATTAAATTCTTTTTCTAAATTACAATGTCTTTGTAGAATATAACTGAGATTGGTAATTTCATTGATAAGAATTATCCAATTGAAATGTTTTATGGAGGTAACCGATAAGATCACCATTATCCCAAATGAATGAATAATTTTGTGGAAACTCACTCATTAATCTAATGTTTCTAGGTAAATAGATACGACAAATAGAAAAGTGGCATCAAAAATCAACATGGAGATCCTTATTTTTCCATTTTTCATCCACTCAATAAGGGAGGAATGAGATTTTTCCATCAACGATCGATGGAAATTAGTTCACCACGGGTTAACTGTAGAACATGATAATTCTGAGTATCTACGATCCACAACTTTGGAGAAATTATTAAATACTGTAAACATCATATTTATAGTAACTCAGGCATGGGAAGGTTATTAAATTGATGTTTACACGTAACCCAATCATTGAAGAAAATTATGATTACCTTAATATTCACAATTGATTTTGTGGGTGGCTGATTATTGTTCGACACTGTAATGTCAAGTGTATTTTCCGCAACTTCTATTTTTTATTGTGATTCTTCAAGCAACAACTAATTTTTTTAAATGGAATCCAATCTTATTTACAAAGAATGTTTTATCCATTATAACCTTCCGAATTTGGAAATAAATAACCAAGTTACACAGAAATAATGTGCCTCAAAAAATTTAAGTAGCATGTAGGTTATTGTGAGTAGTACTTATTTGCATGTAAAATTTTGTAGGTTGAGCTTCGAGATAGAGTTTGAATGACTATCAAAATTGATCAAAGGTATCACTGTATGCATAGTCAATAGGAAAAGAGTGCATGCATTATTATTTCTCTATATCAACTAGATATGTTGCTCACCCTCTGCCATATATATGACCACAATTAATGACCTAAGAATAGAATATAATGTTCATCTCACAAAGAAGGCCAACAAGAAAATAAAATGAACCCTACTAGTTAAGGTACCTACCCACAGAAGTTGAATTTTTATCACATTTATTGTCACAAGGAGATAAACATAATATTCAATTAACTTTCACTCACTAACAAGGTGTTATGTTTATTCTCCCCATCTTTTATCTTATGCAACATCATTCATGTATTTCCCACCCCATATAAGATATCATTGAGTCTTAAATCTTAACCATGAACACACTCCTTATAATACTTTGACACCATCTTGATGGACTACTTTTGTTTTAAATTGATCCCCCTTATGCAATCAGAAACACAATTAGTTATATGATTGTCAAGTAACCTAGGGGACACCACTCTTAAATCAAATATCTCTTATTTCAAACAACCTTAGTCCTTTGATTTCAAGTAATCAATATATATACAATATATACTATAGTATACATTTTCCTATTACAAAAAATTGTTTCAAGGCTTGATTTGAACTTGGATGGATTCTAGAATACTTTTCGTTTAGCAATTTATAATTGAACCCTTCATTACGACCTACAACTCCTTTGTACCTTGCATAAGTGTGGTGAACATTAGGCCACAAGATTTGAACTTAGTGCTGACATACCATTTGTAACATACCGTGTGAGCCTAATATGAGAATTACCTACTAGGACCCCATTCCTTAATTTTTTATTCAGTTGAAGTTAAAATTCAATCAATCGTCACAAGTATTACATGAACAAATCCTTATAATACCCTATACCCATATTCCTCAAATTCTGATAACATTAAAGAAATGAGCCATACCCCTTGTGTACAATAATACAAGTCCTCTGAGGCTTTACCAGATTCATGTTGTGGACTCTTAGGCTCAATAAATAGAACCTTAATACAAAATTCCAATTCAACTATGATGCATATATTATTGGAATTATGACACAGGTTTTGTGCTATGACACAAGTGCTTTCCTTGATGGCATCTCACTCAAATGAAATATCACAATTCAGGTTCTTAGAATGAAGGAAAAAGAGACATATGTAGGCTCCTCTTGACAAAGCCACATATACACATGGGTTTGCTGACCAAACGGCACATATGCATATAGACACACTTTCCCTCATGGAAAAGCATGTACATGTTGGAAAACTTGGTTTTGGCTTGTGGTATTTGGTCCTTGGTATTTTGACCCATAGTATTGGTCCAAGGTATCTTGTCCGAAGTGTTGACCCCAGGTATTTGGTCCAAGGTATTGCTTCTAAGTTGTTCTGGACCATTGTATTGAGTAAGGCCTAAGACTATAGAAGGAGGAGGAGATCATTAAGCAATGGCACTCAAGTATTGAATATCTAATGAAGAAAAAGATCTAGAATACTTGTCATTGGGTTATGGTGCATAGCTGGATTTGAATCATGGAGGAACTTGAGTGCTTGAAGAAGGATAAGTTCTATTTATGGGTCAAGATATTAAATCTTGAAGAGAAGTATATTTGTGTGGTTTTGATCTTTTATAATTGGCACATGTCATAATCTATAAATCTGATGATATGGGTATAACAAATGTTTGAATAGTTTTAAAGGTTAAATCATCTTTTACATATTTGTATGCAGGTTCAGTATAGCAAAGGCACATATACACGCTCGTTCGACATTTCAAAACAACATATACACATGTTTTCCTTCATATAACAACGTATGAATGTGGGTTCGACACATTGAAGTAGTGTAAGTCTCATAAAATATGTTTTGGCTACTTCTATTTGTTGTTGCAGTATTCTGGGTTCTGACTTGGGTTTCGGTACTGTTACTTTATTATATTTACAACATTCAGAGAGGTGATTTTTTTTATTCAGTTTTGGTTAGTGCAAGGGATATTGATTGATGCAGATATATTTTGATGTTGGATTGATGCTATTGATGTATCCAGTCTGAAAATTTATGAAGCGTGATCCCTGGAAGAAAAGGGAAGGTTGTAGCCTTCTATAGGTCGGCACCTATGTACTAGTACATCAGCTAGTACAAGATTTAAGGGGGTTGTATCTCCCTTCCAAGAGAAGCTGGAGAATGAGAGAATGTTGTAGCCTTCTGCATGTAGAAGCCTACATACTGGTATAAGACTACACCAATACATAAATATTGTAAAAATAAGTTTCTTATTAAAAGAAAATAGAGACGAATTGTAGCACGTGGTTTTCAGCCACATTGGGTTTCCACCTTATATCCTGCATTCTTGTGTGTGATTTTCTGCTCTATTTTTACTGTACCTGTTACTGCTTATATGGTTTTGATACATAGATTAAAGATCAACTGACTAAATGATAAGTTTAAAAGGTATATGCTGGTTTCTCTAAACACATTTGCGTATATATGCAAGTTGCATTAAGAAAAGTAGCGTATATAAATATGTTTATGGAAATGAAATATTGTTAAATTTTTAATACTAATTCACCCCCCATCTCAATATTATTTCCAACAATTGGTATCAGAGTAGGCCCTTCAGAAGAAGCTTGATCGCTTGAAAGAAGATCTATCATCATGAGTAACTATGAAAGAGAGGCATCCATTAGACCACCAATCTTTGATGGGAGTAACTTCGTCTATTGGAAGGTAAGAACCACAACCTATCTTCAATTTCTTGGAACAAATGTTTGGGAAATCGTGGAAGGAGGATACACATTCCCATTGGCAATTCCTATAGATATGACAGGTAAAAAGCAGTATGAAACAAATGCGAATGCTATCAATAGTCTATTGCAGAGTCTGTCACAATCAGAATTTATCAAGGTTATGTAGCTCAAAACTGCCAAAGAAATATGGGACAAGATCATTCTAAGCTATGAAGGACACGATCAGGTAAAACGTTCAAATATGAATCTCTCAGAATGCACAAATATGAAAGTATAGCTAATTATTTCTTATGTATAGATGAGATTGCTAATCGCATGAAAAACTTGGGTGACGTCATAAAAGAAGTTACTTTAGTTTAAAAGGTTTTAAGATTCTTGTCTTCTAAGTTTGAATAAAAATTTTGTGCCATAGAAGAAAATCAAGATCTTCAGAGTATTACTATGTCACAACTACAGAGAATCCTAACTGCTTTCGAAATGAAAAAAGTGGGTGCATCAGATATGAGAGAAGCTACATTCAAAGCTTTAGGAAAAGGAGAACTCAATGAATCAATACATACATCAAAAGGAGAGGAAGAATCAAACTTTGTTAAGAAACTTCAATGGAGTTCTGGAAGATTCAAAACTAAACTACCTTTCCAATGTTTTTCTTGTGGAAGAGTGGGTGCCTCACAAATATAAGCTTGATAAAGGTAAGGAATCAACAAAATGGAATATAAAACAATGTTTAAATAAGAAATGCTACTATACCCATGAAGATAGTGATGGTTTATGAAATAGTGATGAAGATGAAAATAGTAATGATTATAGACTTCTTATGGCTTTGGAAGATGATGATTTATTGGATCCTTTAGATGAAGATGGTCTCTATGAAGAACTTTCTAAACTTAAAATATGTTTAGAATAAAAGAGTATGATTATAGATACTCTATCATTTCAACTTGCTGAAAGGGAAAAATGTGATGAAAAGTTACAATGTGAAATTGTGGGTCTAGGAAAATAAATTGAGAAAACAAAAGCTCTCAATCTTAGGTTTTCTAAAGGATCAGAAGCTTTAGAAGAAATTATAAAAATACACCGTTCTCCTATAACAAAGACAGGTCTGGGATATACTGAAGAATCATCTCAAGCACAAAAGCCATCAACCTCCAAAAGCTATCTTGATGTAGCAAAGAGAAGTGAACAGTTTGACAATCATCAGCAAAGGCTTAAGGCAGATCACCAGGTAAATCGAGTTCAATCTACTTCAAGGATGAATAGAATTTATAACCAACCACACGTAAATCATTCTCAATTTGCTTCAAGAATGAATGTCAATGCAAACTATAATCACCAATTTAGTAGATTCGATAATCACAGGAATTTCTTTAATGGCCAATGTTTTTCATGTAATAACTTTGGACACAAAACTACTCAACATGTTTCTTACAAGACCATCATGACTAGAGAAGCACAGAATCAAATAATTGTGACTGGGATCATGAAAAGGACCTACAATAACGTTTCTGCTCTTGAAAATGAAATAGAATGATTTATCTGTAACAACTTCGGTCATGAAGACTTTGAATGTAGGAGTAAATTTCGGAAAACATCTCAGAAGGAGCAAGCTTCATTAGGTCCCAAAGCATGGAGAAAGAAAGAACCACAAACTGAAAGATGTGGTATAGCCTTATATGCAGAGGGACAATAAAATCAATGCTACATCAATAGTGGATGCTTGAAAAAAATGACAGGTGATAAAGAAAAGATTCAGTCATATAGTGCTTTAGAAAAGGAAAAGAAGGTCTCATTTAGAAATGACACTTCTATAGTGATAAAAGGTAAAGGCTCTATTCTCTTAAAATAAAAGGTTAAAGATAGAAATTTTATGTATGTTTATGGATTAAAGCATAACCTATCGAGTGTTAGTCAAATGTGTGATCAAGGAAATGAGGTAATATCTTGATCAAATGGATGTGTTTTTTGTGAGCTTGATACAGGAGAAATAGTGATCAAAGGCATAATAACTCCAAATAATTTATACATACTCAAGGGAGGACAACAATAGTGCTATCTAAGCAAAAATGATGAACACTGGCTATGGCATAGAAGATTGGGGCATCTAAGATTCCCTTAGATAAGGAAAACAATCAAATTCTAGGTTGTTTGTGATCTTCCTGACATCAAAATTCCAGAAAATACAATATGCAAATCATGTCAATTCGGTAAGTAAACTAGAACACATTTCCGTGAGAAGGAAGGATCAGCTAGTAAGCCACTTGAACTTGTCCATACTGATTTATGTGGTCCATAAAGGAAAAATTCACCTTGTGGAGAAGAATACTTTATATTGTTCATTGACGAATTTTGGAGAATGTGTTGGATAGGACTTCTAAAGCATAAAGACGAAGCATTTGAAAATTTCAAAGCCTTCAGAGCTTTGGTTGAAAACAAATCAGATCACAAAATCAAATGTCTCACGTCTGATCGAGGAGGGGAATTCACCTCGGATGAATTCTTTGACTTCTGTGAAGAACATGGAATAATAAGGGAATCATCTACTGCAAGGACTCCTCAGTAAAATGGAGTGGTAGAAAGGATGAACATAACTGTTCAACAAATGGCTCATGCTATGCTAGATGAGTCTAGAACTCCTGCAACCTTCTCGGGTGAAGCTGCATTTGCGGCCATCACTATTCTCAACAAAACAAGTGTTCGAGTAAACAACACTCAAACTCCTCATGCACTTTGGTATGGTAAGACTCCTAGTGTAAAATACTTCAAAGCTTTTGGAAGAAGATGTTACATCAAAAGGACTGATGAAAAACTTGGCAAGTTTGAACCTAGAGAAAATGAAGGCCTTGTGCTTGGTTACTCTTCGCAAAGTAAAGGATACAAGTGTTATAATAAAAGACTAGAGAAAATTATTGAATGTATTGATGTTGTGGTTGATGAAGCAGGCGAAATTCCAAAGCAGGTAAAAATTGAAGTGTGGGAAGAATATGAGGATTATCCTTCAACATCAAATTAGACTAATGTTGAAGAAGAAGAAACTGATGAAGCACCATAAGAGTAGATAATGGAAGAAGAAAATATACCATCGAGATATGTTCAGAAAAATCCTCCAGAGACTCAAATTTTGGGACAGAAAGAGGTAGGTGTACAGAAAAGAAGAAATATTATAGAAGCTTCAAGCTATCTAGCATTGCTTTCCTCCATCGAACTGCAAAATGTACATGAAGCATGGAAAGATGAATGTTGGGTAAAGGTCGTGAATGAAGAGCTTGAGAAAATTGAAAAGAATAGTACTTGGGAATTAGTTCCTAGACCTCATGATAAAAATATCATTGGAACCAAATGGATATTCAAAAACAAGTTGAGTGAAAATGGGGAAGTTTTTAGAAACAAGGCTAGACTTCTTTGTAAAGGATATGCTCAAAAAGAATGTATAGACTTGACGCCATAAGAGTTTTCCTTGCTCTTTCTAGCTTTCAGAAGTTCAAAGTATACCAAATGGATGTGAAATGTTCATTTGTTAATGGAGATCTAGAAGAAGAAGTATATATTGTGCAACGAGATCGATTCGTCCTTGGAAATGATCCAAAACTTGTATGTAGACTTAGAAAGGCCCTCTATGGTCGAAAACAAGCTCCAAGGGTCTCGTATTATTGTCTTGACAAATACCTTCATCAACAAGGTTTTTCAAAAGCATCAGCTAATAACAATCTATATATAAAAATTGACAATGATAAATTGCTAATACTTGTTATGTATGTCGATGATATCATTTTTGGTAGTAATGAAGAATCCATGAGTCAAAACTTTGATTTGGTAATGCAGAAGGAATTTAAAATGTCCCTCCTTGGTGAACTCACATATTTTCTTGGTTTACAAGTTCAACAAAATAAGAATGGTATTTTTCTATCGCAAACCAAGTACCTCAAGCAGATCTTGAAGAAATATGGAATGGAAGATGCTAAACTAGTATGTACCCCTATGGTAACAAGATGCAGCCTCAGCGGAAGTGATGAATCAGCAGCAGTGCATCAACCAACCTACAAATCCATGATTGGTAGTCTACTCTATCTAACAGGTCCATGACTAGAAGTCATGCATGCAGTGGGATTAGTTGGAAGATTCCAAGCAAATCCAAAGGAAACACACCTTCAAGCAGTCAAAAGGATTTTCAAATATCTTCAAGGAACACAAAACCTTGGTTTATGGTATCCTAGAGATATAGATCTCACACTTCATGCATATACAGATGCAGATTGGGGAGGAAGCATGGATGACAGAAAAAGCACTAGTGGTGGTGCTTTCTTTATTGGTTCTAGATTAGTGTCTTCTTTGAACAAGAACCAAGTTCAATTGCATTATCTACAGCTGAAGCAAAATATGTTCCTACTGCATCTTGCTACTCACAACTTCTTTGGACGATGTAAACATTGCAAGACATTCAAATCATATGTACTCCACCCATCTCCATTCTAAGTGATAATACAAGTGCAATTAGTATTTCAAAGAATCCTATCATGCATTCCAAGACCAAGTATATACCTATCAAATATCATTTTCTCCAGGAACAATTGCTTGAACAAAAGGTCAAATTGGAGTATCTTCCCTCCAAGGAATAGGTTGCTGATATATTCACCAAACCACTACCCAGAGAGACATTTGAATACTTCACAGAGAAGGTGGGAGTAGTTGATGCATCTTCTTGCCGCTGATACTTATCTATTTCATGAGTTTGATGAACCATATACGCATACATACACTGGTTTCTCTAGATACAGTCGCGTATACATTGGTTTCAAGAATATCAGTGGGATAGACTCAGGATGAAAAAAGTGTGATATGGGCCTGACAGTGATCATCTGGCACAGGTTCAGGGGGAGCACATACTTATAATAATGCATTGTTGGCATTATCTTAAAATATCTTGGTACAATTTCAAAGTTGTTTTTGTTTGAGGTGGAATAGGTGCAAAGGGAGATCATGGTTGCTGGTTTGGATGGTGATTGAAAAATGCGGCTTATGATAGTTGTTGATGACTATTAGAGTCTTGTTTTAGATATTATGTCTCTATGTCATGTATATATTTTATTATCAAGGTCATGTAATGACCTATTATGTTTCCCCACTACGCCTCAGATGGATGATGTAATGTTCTTGTTTACCATGTATAAACTTATTGTGTATCCCCACATGGTTGGGTGGATGAGTCAATCTTGGTATATTCCCACTTGGTTGGGAGATGGATGTATGTATGAGTTTTTGGTGATAGGAAGGTCATTTATGATGTATAGAGTCACCTTCTTCATGTAGAACATTTTTTTGTAGACCATGCTTACATGCAGGGGGAGCATGAACAACACACTTTAGCATATCACAGAATAAAGCATGTACTCAAGGGGAGCATAACCCTTTGGCCTCGATGACAAAGGCGGAGAATGACTTGGGGTTGCCATCAAGTTCAAAGGGGGAGATTGTTAGCATTATCGAACAGGTTTGGCACTATGAAACAAGTGTTGTCCTTGATGGCAACTCACTTGGATGACAGATCGCAGTTCAGGCTCTCTGAATGAAGGAAAAAGAATATACCAGGTTCCTCTTGACAAAGTCGTATATACACGCAGGTTCGCCAACCAAAAGGCGCATATGCGTATACACGCACTTTCACGCAAGGAAAATAGTGTACATGTTGCAAAACTTGATTTTGGTCTATGGTATTTGGTCCTTGGTATTTTGACCCATTGTATTGGTCCAAGGTATCTTATTCGAAGTGTTGACCCCAGATATTTGGTCCAAGGTATTGATTCTAAGTGGTTTTGGACCATGGTATTGAGTAAGGCCTAAGAATATAAAATGAGGAGGAGATCATCAGGCAAAGGCACTAAAGTATTGAATATCTAATGAAAAGCAAGATCTAGAATACTAGTCATTTGGTTATGGTGCATAGCTGGATCTGAATCAAGGAGGAACCTCAGCACTTGAAGAAGGATAAGTTTTACTGATGGGTCAAGATCTTAAAGCTTGAAGAGAAGTATCTTTGTGTGGTTTTGATCTTTTATAATTGGCGCATGTCATAATCTATAAATCTGATGATGTGGATATAATTGATGTTTGAATAGTTGTAAAGGTTAAATCATCTTTCACAGATCTGTACGCAGGTTCAATATAGCAAAGGCATGTAAACACATTGGTTGAACATTTCAAAACAGTGTATACACATGTTTACCTTCATATAACAGTGTATGAATGCGGGTTCCACACACTGAAGTAGTGTACGTCTCATAAAATATGTTTTAGCTACTTCTGTTTGTTATTGCAGTATTATAGGTTTTGGCTTAGCTTCTGGTATTGTTACCATATTCTGTTTACAACATTCAAAGAAGTGATTGTTTGATTCGGTTTTGGTTAGTGCAAGGGAGATTTATTGATGCAGATATATTTTGGTGTTTGATTGATGCTATTGATGGATCGAGTCTGAAAATTTATGAAACGTGGTCCCTAGAAGAAAAGCGAAGGTTGTAGCCTTCTATAGGTCAGCACCTACGTACTAGTACATCATTTAGTACAAGAGCTAAGGGGGTTGTAGCTCCCTTCTAGGAGAAGCTCGAGAGGGAGAGAAGGTTGTAGCCTCCTATAGGTAGAAGCCCACGTACTAGTATAAGACTGCACTAGTATAGAAATATTGTAAAAGGAAGTTTCTTATTAAAAGAAGATAGAGATGAATTGCAACACATGGTTTTCACCCACTTTGGGTTTCCGCCTTAAATCTTGTGTTATTGGGTGTGATTGTCTGATCTGTTTTTACTATACTTGTTACTGCTTATATGGTTCCGATACAAAAATTAAAAATCAACTAACTAAATTATAAGTTTATAAGGTATACATTGGTTTCTTTAAACACAATTACGTATATATGCAAATTGCATTAACAGAAGTAGCCTATATAAATCTGTTTATGGAAATGAAATATTGTTAAATTGCTAATACTGATTCACCCCCCCCTCAGTATTATTTCCGACACGTATTATAACTCAAAGAAACAATCATCCAAGGTCAAGATTATGCATAAAAAAATACCTCCTTTCTTACCTCAATACTCGCATAAATGAAAATTCAACATAATTACTTTAACACATGTAATGATAACATGTTTCATGTAATGTTAACATGTGTATCTTAGGGATTATGAACACTTAGTTAAAAGAGCAGCATTGGATGCATAATTCATAGCATAAATAATCTTCACCATACTTTATGCAGTTAAGCCTTAATCATAGTTACCCAATTTACATAGTTGACTCAAGCACGATTATTCAGTGTCTCAAACAAAAGACACAATAACACCAATATTGCATAAGATCCACATCTTATGTTTTACTAATAAAATTAACTAGGATTGAATTGATATGAAATGGATGTCCCATGCACTCATATGTAATTAACTCATGCCCACACCTAACATAGGAAAATCTACTCATTCATAGTAGTCATATGTACATTATTCAATCAATTTATATGTAAAAAAAACCTAAGCATTTTCTCTTATATGCTTCAAAATTGAAAATATAGAGAGTAAGAGTCAACATTTAAACATCCCATGCAACTAGATTATTCGAAAGGATGTCACTTGGGAAAAACTGAGCACACCACCCAATTTAGACTATCTTCCACGAGTTCACCCTAGAGGTGAGAATTGCTACCATGGATCAACTCCCTCTTGTTGATCTCTACAGTTGGTATTTAATACCCTCTTTAATGATATTGTTTCCATTAAAGTAGTCCCACTTTTATAGATCTTTTTTAATCCATTTTCCGAGGTTTTTCGGAAAAACACCCGCCTTTATCACCAGGATTTTCCTCATAAAAGCTTTCATTTATCTCTTACAAGGCTTTTATGTTTTTCTTAACTTGTCATCTTCCTCGAGCTAAGTAGTTTAATGGATATTTATCTTGAAATCCATTAGTCTCACCTAGATTTGGATCTAGAATTCTTATCATGAAAGGATTATCCATTCCCATTAAGCAATGGGATTTGGAAAGTATCTCATCTCTTGGTCTCTCGATTTTCCAAGTTATTAATTATTTTATTTATTTCATAATAAAGTATTTACTTTTCTTGTTACACATAAGACCTATGTTTTCCTATCTTAGGTTAGATAAGTTTTACATACAAGGGATGGGTGTTATAGAGGACCAACCCTCTTTGAAAAATCTTACAAAATATTCATCTTTAATCTAGGAAGGATTTTTAATCTCTAGAAAAATTAGTGAGTGGTTAGACTCGCCCTCTAACATAATCCACTAACAAATATTATTAAATTTGTCCACCAAGGCTTCTACCACTAATAAACTATCAATCCCTTTAGCAATTTGATCTTCACCAACGTGGTGATTTCTCCAACATGTTTTAAGCTTCATTGGTTCAACATCCAAGAACTCTTAAACTATAATATTTATGGCCAAGTAATCAAAGAGATTGTACACTCTAACTCTTGACCAGTGGGACTCAACAACACCATCCATATCAAAGAAAGGATTCCACAAGTCTAGACTAGCTACAAATAAGGGTCTCCCCCATATCTCAAGATAAAGCTCTACACTTAGGCTAGAATTAATACTCTAGAAATTTTGAATAGAAATATTACAAGAATCCCAACCAAAAAAGATGCAGTGAGAATGACCTCTAACATACTTAAATTATTACCACAAAAAGGTCCTTTATTTTTGTGTTTCACAAATCACTATTAAATCATTACATGCATAGTTCACTAGTAAATAATTACTCTTTTTTAATTTCACAATTATATTGATTATATGTTCAAATATCTAGACATTCTATTGTCATGGATCTCAAAAATATTACTTAGAAGATATTTGGAAAGATGAATGAGTGTATGGTTTAATAAATGTTAGAGGTCATCTTTATTCAATCTAATCACAATCATTCCTCCATAATTGGCCTAATCAAAGTGACTTCTCTATAATAGTCCTAATCAAAGTGATTTCTCTATAATTAATGAAGTATTAGCTAAATTACAAAAGGTGATTTTCTTGGATATTCATTCTTGATATAATAAAATCATAATACCAAAATGGTGCTTAAAACACATAAAGGTCATTAAATTTTGGTGATATCATTTAAATTTACTAATTCACTTTAATATTTGGATGAAATTGTATCTAGAAGGAATTAAAGTGGACCTAGCAAAATTGAAGTGATGATGTAATGAGCAATATCCAAAACTTTGAAGGAATCTTAAGCTTGATAGGATATTACCATGGTCAACATCTTTATGGCTATCATCCTCCATAGGTCACATCAACTTTGAGAGGAAAAATAAAGGTTCAAGCAATGGATGACCATATAGAGCACCAAAAGTGACTATACAAGTATTAAAGAACAACATTATCATAATACAAAATAGTATTAAATGAGTAGATCAGCATTAAACTAAAAGATAATTTAAAAGGATGGACATTTTTTCCCTTACAACCATACAAATGGATGAGATTCCAAAAACATTACTAAAACAACAAATGAAGTGTTAATTATTTATTCTAATTTCTATTACAACAATAACTTATAATTCAAATTATCTATAGTTTGAATAATAAATATTCAATATTAAAAAAACAAAAACAAAAATAACTTAACTACCACCCTAAACATCAATCTACATCATTTAAATCTTCATCTCTATCTCCATCTTCATAATTATGTTCTTCATCATCACTGTCCTGCTCCTCATCAATAATTTCTACTTCCATATACAATCACAATTACCCTTCCATGGAATTCTTCCACATTGATAACAAAATACATGATTACACCTGAAGATAAACAAATTTAATATTAGAACATAAAAATCTATTTTAAAAAATAGAAAACATAAACACTTTCCTATTAAGTTATGGTTAAATTCTAATAAACAAAAACTCCATGGCTCAGAAATCATGTACCTGCAAATTATGTGCCTGCAACCACCGGTGCGTTCAATCATATGTTTGCAGTTCGGGCACCGCTTCCACTTGTTGTTCTCTGCAAGCAAATTCAATTCTGCACTTGCAGCGCCCAACTGAGGGGCATATTCTTCACAAGACATGTCTGTGTGCCAAGGAACCTTACACTCAATACAAAACAAGCGGCAGCATTTCTGGCATTTTGTTGCTTTTATTGTTAGCGAAGAGTGTGATGAGGAAGAAAAGGGAGAAGGAACTTGTCCACACTTATTTAATTCGGATGAAGCCATCAAAAACGAGCAATCAGGATATGGGCAATATACTTTCTCTGAATCTGCAATTTTTTCCTCTTCAGACCTTTTTATTAAAATCTCAAGCCATTTAGATGGCAGGAATTTCTCACAATCATGTATTGTGAGTTTGGAAATACACATGCGATGTGGGCATATAGGCACATTACTAGATTGAGCGATCATGGCCTTGACGTATAGAGTCAAACATCGAAAACAATATCTATGATGGCAAAACATATTTTCGTGCATCGCAGTCACATTCACATCGTCAAAGCACATATCGCACTCAAAGCACATATTTTCGTGCATCGCAGTCACATTCAACTCCGATTGATGCTCAGCACTGGTTTCGGGCTGGTCACTACCCACTGCTCGGAATGTGATATCCATGTCGAAATTCTGCATTGCTTGTTCACGACTTGTTCGAAGAAAATTGAATTTACAAACCTAAATTGAAAATTGAAATCAAACATATATTTATAGCACAGCAGGCCGACTTAGAAGCCGACTACGTTCATCATATGACCACGTTCTCCACGTTCATCATATGACCACATTCTCCATTTTAAGTTTGTTAATTTTAAAAGTTTTTCAATAAAAATTGTATTAGAATAAGTTTAATAATTTTATTAATATAAATTAAAAAATATTATAATGAGAATTCAAATAAAATAAGTTAAATAATTTTATTAATATAAATTAAAATAATATTATAGTGAGAATTCAAATAAAAGAAAAAATACTAAAATAATCTAGTATTGTTATTGAAGTTGAATGTGAAAAATAAAAATAAAAATTAAAAGAAGAAGAGGGTCAGAATTGAGCTCTTACTTAATTTCCAACCATCATCTCTCACTAGAATCAAGAAGAGGGTGGGAATCCATCTCTTAATTAATTTCCAACCATCATATATGTTGAGATTGATTGCATGCTTCTCAATATGGATAACTTCTCTAAGCTTCCTATGGTGTAAGTGATCAACCATAGAAATGACTCTAGAATCTTCAATGCACACATGGTGCTCGGATTTGTCCACATGTTCAGGTAGAGGTGATGAGAGAGAACTATTGTGCCTAATGTCTCGTGCATGCTCTTAGATTCTCTCGTTAATGGAGCAACTAGTTTCTCCAATGTAGGGAACCCCATAGTAACAAGGGATCTAGTAGACAAATTTGAGGAGGCCATAAATAACTAAAATGGACCCCAAGGAGCCTAAAAGAACCCACATAGTGGCAATAAACATGTTAATACTCATGGATTCAACTCATTAAGAGTCAATAAGGTAAACTCATTCTCTACTATGAGGACGAAGATTTCCTTGAAGGTCTACAAGCTCCACTGTAATATTGGTTCCTAGATCAAACTCTTAGATAATGAACTTAAGTTAATAGGAGATGATCCATAGAAGGATGGCTTTAACATATCTGCAATAAATCGACACAAAAGGGAGTAAGAGATGATATGAATGGATAAAGGCATGACGTACAACTCAAACATGGATGGCCAAGAAAAAATATCAACAAGGAATCCAAATCGTTGGATGAGGTTTAGTTTCCTCTGAACATAAAATGGCATGACACAAATGTATTCTAATAGAAGTGACTAATGAGAACTATGTGATATCGGACAATAGCACAAGGGGAAATGAAGCACACTCCATAGTGACTAGAAGAGTAACCATATAGAGGAGTAAAAATTATCATATTTTTAGTATGTCTTCTAGGAAATACAAAACCCAATTGTAACACAAAGATGTGTGCATATTTAAGGGTGACTTGGCTCATGCTATCATTTTGACTAATAAAATGGACAAAAAAGATTTTCCCTCATTTTCTCTTTTTATTATTTGGTATCTTCTTCATATTTTAGTGAGTATGAAAGAGATGCCAAGTAAATTAGATGGTTTATTTTTGTTCAATTTTAACAATCCCAAAAATGAGATAAAATAATTCTAGAAATGGGTGTTCTTCGTGGTTTAACTAGGTTAAAGAATATATAGTGGTGTGCTTGATATAGGGTTTATTTCTAATGATAGTTTAATGAGATTGAAAAATAAAAAAATGATGCTCAATATGATTAGGTGTTTAACAAGTGTGATAAGGGCACAAAGGAATGTCCCTCTATAGGAATGTTTTGTATAAGGGATAACAACTTATTCCGATCTAACATAACCACCCTAATTCAAGTGAAGCAAAGAGGCTTGCATGTTAGACCACTCATTGTAGTGATCCTTGAAGGAAAGGCAAGAACACCTAATGAAAGTAAATGAAAGGGGCAAGGGTAGCATAATAATGATGATGAAATCAGACCAAGGCATATCACATGAATAATTGAGGCTAAATGTAGTAGAAATCACAATGTGAAAAGAGTGTAGAATATTCTTGGGTTATGGTTGGAAGTTGACAAAGAAGAGGATATGAAGCTCAAATTCAAAGCGGAAGAAGGTCAAAAGGAGGGATTTTGAGGTGATAAAAGGATGTAGCATGGACACCAACATGGAAAAGAGGTTGTAAAATAGGGAATCCATGTGATTAAAGGTTCTACCACACAAGCTATAATGTGAAAATATTCAGTCGTTAATGTTGTAAACTAGCAAGATTGAACCTAAGGCATAATGAAGATGGAAATGATAGCCAAACCTAACACTATACGCAATGTTCAAGAAAAATGTAGCTAAGGCCATTTAAGTATTATAACCTCGAAAAATCTCCAAGTATGATGACTAAAATGCCCCATAAGACTAAAAATATAAGTTTGGACAAAATGAGACAAAAACAAGATCATGGTTATGAATGGATTTGGAGAAGGTAAATAACCATTGCATGAAGTAATTCTCCACATGTTCTAACTCAGATTAGGTTAATATACGGAAAATGCACAAATATGGAGCTCACTTGCATAGATAGAGTTGGAAAGTGAAAACTATTGGAGAAAACCATCATTTCCCATCAAACTTTGAATTCTGATTTCAACATCTACAGGAAATTATTTGTGCTATATATTTCACCAAGTAAGTGCTCAAACTCTCTCCTCCATTTTAAATGGTTTTTAATGAAATTTAATGGGATTTACACTTCATGAAGACCCTTGTTCAGTGATTGGTGTGTTGTGATTCCTAAGTAGGATCCTTATGGGAAACGACCACAAAGGTGGTCACCTTAGAGGGTTCCTACTAAGAATGATCACTACCATATAATTTTGACAAACATGGTAGAAAATTCACAACTCCATCTCAAATCATCTCAAGAAAAAAAAAATATTCCTATGGGTTTCCTTGCTTGGGATTACAGTAATGTTTGGCTTATTTTTTGGGAGGTTTCAAGGAAAAACGATTGAGTGGAAAGAGAGAGAAAAACAAGAAAATGATATGAGGGCCATAACTTATCCCCCTACATTTCATTCTCTAAAGTACTATGGCCTAGTGAATTTATTTGAGGCGTAAACCATATAAGGCCAAATTGGAATTCTTCAAGAACTAGTAGAAAATTCTAATCGCCAAGACCAACACCTCTTGGTTAAGATTTTAGTATTGGAATTGGATTTTGCACAAATTTACCTTATCACTAGTTTTCAAGGAAAGGTGCCACAGTAGTAGTGGTTACACGGAAAAGCACACTAGAGGAGAGTTTTGGTGACTATGTGGTCAAATAATATGCAACACTTGCCTATAAGGTCAATAGTAAGATACCTATTAGAGAGGTGAATATATTTACATTACACACAATCACCTTAATAAAAAGATATGTGGGAACTCATTTAGCCTCTAGGGAACATGGAACTAGCAATATGATATTTGTAATGTATCATTTTCAACTCGGGTGAGTTCTTACTAGTGAATATAAAAGACTAACTAACCAACTGTAGAACAAGGAAGAAGAATCAATTTTGCTATGGAATCATTCTAGTCTCATTCATTTTGGAATAGGTTCCCATGTTGAGACAAAGCATATCATACCCTTATCTAATCGTTATTGAGCAACATAAGATATGATGGAATCATCTTATGGGTAGGCTAGAGGGTGGACATGCCTCACACTGGTTTAACAATGGGTTATTTAGATGATAGAGTGACCATATCACAATTTTGGATGACTATTCTTATGAAGGGACTACATTCATAAAATAATAAGACCTATTCCTACCCCTTAGTATGCATTTGGGGTGCCCTAGGTATCTTTTGTTGGATTTTGAGGATATTTCAGTGTTTTTAGTTTTTTGGAATATGTATTTATTTTGTACTTTTTATAGAAATATAGTACTAATAATTTGATGTTTTTTTATGAAAATGTGGAACTATATTGATCCCTGAGTTGGTAATCCTTACATCGGTAATGATTACATTGTCCACGAATAATTGTAGCAAAATATGGGTGTGAAAAATTGTATGAGGAGGAGGATGAGGAGTAAGATGAGTTGCAAGATTAGAATATATCCAAACCTACATTTGCACACCTTTAGGGTCTGTTTAGCTCACCACTAGGCCTCCTTCAACATATAGATCTCCTCGTGGCATGCTACTACTAGGAGCATGAGGATTAGCTTCCTAGTGTATTTTTCCCCCGATGTGAGCTTGGGATATGTAATGGCTCACTAGCCTAGGCCTAAGATGCTCCTTTCTTACTCATGCAAAGTCTCTAGGAATGTGAATGTATACAATCGTATAAAAAAATTGATTCCAAAATACATAACTTAAGATAATAAAGAAACAACATATGATTCCTCACAAAATAGACATAGTACGAAGTGAAGTATGCCAAGGAAAATAGCCTCAGCAAGAGCTCAATGATGGCACTATATTTTTTCATGTTGTTAGTTCAATGGAAAAGGAAAATCCCCTTGAACTCACGAGCTCATGGATGGGTGAAAAGAGAATAGAAGTAGTGAAAAATAAGTTTCGAGTACTATGGTCGGCATCGCCTATAAAGCCTATGTAAATTGTGAATGGACTTTACATATACCAATTAAGAACCACAAATAAGTGAATGCTCAAACTACCATACATATACACCAAAATTGAAAGGGAAAAACACACCACACCTACACTTGTGTATAATATGTATAAGCACATGCAGCTATAAAAATTACTTAATACATTTTTAGATAGATCCCATTACATGGGTCCAATAAAGGATTTCCATCATGATCTACTAATATTTTTTTCCCTTTGTTTTGGAACAAATCTAACAACACAAGGACCATGCCATAGAGGTTGTAGCTTATTTGCACCTATATTGCCATGATACTAATCATAGAGGAAGACCCAATCCCCTTCCACAAAAATAGAAGGTTAAAGAGAATTATCATATTTGGTTTTAATACACTTTTATGAGTGTCATCGGTTCACTTTGGAAACATAAGAATGTTATTGAATGAGGTGGGATGAATGTAACAGAAATTCCTCCTTGGAGAAAGTATTAGGTATTAGTCCAATGACTACTTTCAAATATACAATCTTACACTCAATTGGAAGTACAACTTCCACCCCATAAACCAATTAGAAAGGAGTGAAGTATGTAACCATTTTAATAGAGGTTTGATAGGCCCTTAATGTACAAAAAAAGCATTAAATGCTAATTTGATTTATGATTGCCTACCATCCTACAAAGCATGGCTCTTGCTATATGGTTAACATGCTCTATTTGTCCATTAGCTTGGAAATAATAGTGGGTTGGGTTCTCTTCACAAAAAACCAACTTGGTTGTTAATTATATCATCATATGATTGCAAAAATGTGAACTATGATCCTTCACAATAATCATAGGTACACCAAACATAGAAATGATGCTCTTAAATATGAATAACTCCACAATGGTGCCATAGTTAGAGAATCTAGTCATGGTCTGAAACCACTTCTTGAAGTAGTCCATTGCTACAATGATGTAGTGGTGTCCATTGGTCGAGGTTGGTGTACACTACATATATTCAATTCCCCATTTATGAAAGGGACTTAGAAAAACCATGAGGTGAAGTAAAGCACGGTGAGTACACATCTTCTCAGTATAATTTTTACAAGGATGGAACTTATGAACCACTGTAATACAGCCAAAAGTACCCAATGTGTAAGATTTTCTATATAATCATCTACCTAGATAAATGATCTCCATAGTCTCTAATGTGGTAATTATTCGAGACCTATTTTTATTCCTTATGATTGATACATTGATGTAACACTGCATCAAATCCACATAGATAAAGAATATGAACAATAATGGCATAAATCTTAGCTTGACAATATATAAGTCAACATTCATCACAAAACAACTTGTATTGAAAACATTGACTCTAGATATAAAGAAGGACATCTCATACCATGGATTAGATAAGCTAATGAGGAATAAACATTCATCAGGTAATGAGTCCTCAACCCCAAGTTCTTCATCAACTTGGGGTATCTCTGGTATTAATTTAGTAAATTCCAAATATTTCTTGGATTTAGAAATTGAAAACTCCAAGTTGAACCCTTAAAGGATGACAATCCACTTTGAGTAACTCACTCCAATGATTTATCTACTAAGGATATGTTTCATGCCGTTCAAGTTAGAAATGATTGTGGTCTTTCACAGTAGTATCTAATGTCATAAAAATTAGGAATATTTTTTTTTTCAAAATATAACCTCCCTTTGTAGGAATAATGAAGCTCCAGACCAATAAGGCATTTTCTAAGATAGTCAATGACATTTTCAATATGCATCTTTTCATATTATACAAGAACCATACCAATGGTGGATTAACATGCTATGAGATGGATCAAGAAGTCCCAATTAAAATCAGGAGGGCTCAATAATGGAGTAGGCAACAAGGCTTACTTCGAATAATAAAAAATATTTTTGGGCCCAATCATCCTATGTGAAAAACATGCCCTTATTCAATCAACACATAAAATCTTTTATTATCTCAGCATAGTTGGAAATAAACCTATGCAAGAAATCAGTCATCCCTTAAAGTGTTTAAAGCTAGGGAAGGTTATATAGGGGAGAAAAATTAGTGATAGACTTGACATTTAATGGGTCGATTGTGATCCCTTCCTTGGATAGGATGAAAGTAAGAAAACTCTACCTCTAGGGTAGCACACAAAAGGCACACTTATTCGAGTTCAAACAAATTCAATAATGGTGAAATTGAAGAAAGAATTCGCTAATATGGATTGGATGATGCTCGTGCTCAAGGGACCAAGTAGTAAGTTCATCTATATATACCTAAACATTGTATTTGATGTTGTGAAATATGCAATATATGCCCATTTGGAAAGTGCCACTAGAATTTTTAAGACAAAAAGGATGTTTCTAACAAGAAATGTCTCCCATGGGTAGATAAAGGCAGTTTTTTATCGATCCTCTAGTTTTATCTAGATCTTACTATAGCTAGAAAAACTATACATGAATGAAACAATAGAATTCTTGGCACATTCATCAATAATTTTATTAATGAACACGGTTGGATATTTTTCTTTCACACGAGAAAAATTTAGATCCTTATCACCAATGCAAACCCTGATCATTTCTTCTTTTTCTTCCACCTTATTTTAATAATTTCCTTTTTTAGATCATTTTTCTTGGACACTTGCATATCTCTCATACCTTGTCTTATTTAGATTCTTCTCATATGTGAGTTATGTGGCCATTTCTCTAAGCACATCTATAGTGAACTTGTTGAATAAGTTTCTTAGGGCTTCCGTGATCATTTTGTAAGTGCCAAGCCATAGCATCAGTCCATACTCTATCATACATCATAGTGGCTATAGGTTACATCAACCTCATTTATTGAAAATAATTCCTCTATCCAGATTATGTATGTGAATATATTGACAAGCTAACCACTCTTTTTCATACAATCCCAAATATTAGCAACCACTTCATGTTTTCCTTGATTGTGAATCCCATGTATAAGTATCATATACGTAGTGACATTGTAATTAATGCCATTCCTCTCCATATTGTTCCATATAATTCTGGCCTTAGTTACTTTCCTAACTTATAAAATAGCCTAACGAATATAACATAATTGTAAATATCCTAATCATGACCATTTTGTGGCATTTCTTAGCAAATCTATAACATTTATTTTGTTTCCTCACATATACCACGTTCTCTAGAAGACAATAAAAAGAGATTTTATTAGGAGCACAACTCATTTAAGTATATCTTCCAAAAAACCTAACCTTGATCTAATTTCCTCAATTTGCAAAAAGATGTTAATCAATGTATTATACTTCACCACATAAAAAAACATTCATTTTGATATCTTTAAAGGACCTTAACAATATTTTTAACCATTTTCTTGAGAAAAGAGCATGGATTCAGTTTGTGTGTGAAAGTGCATCTAACACACATCCTTTGGTCTTATTCCCATTAAAAAAATCAAAATATTTATGTATTTTCCCTACTTTGACATACCCATCGAAAAGTGTGTTGTAGACTAACAAGTGTAGCTCAAACCTATCTCCACCATTTCATCCAACATACAAGGGACCCTATCCAACGTCCTTGTCTTGTACACCATAGTGAGGAATATTGTTCCACTAAATTCGTAGCTGTCTATACCATGTCAAATTACAATACTTGGTGGTTCTTTATGGGACTAAAATAAATCACTAACATCACACTATTTGACATAAGAGTGCACCCGAAGACATCATATAACACATAGTTTGTTTTAGGTATACATATAACATTACATATTTTCCTTGAAATTGAACAAATGCTACACATATTTAGATTTTTTTCCACACAAAATACATGTAATTTTAGTTCACCCTAATCGAAAAACAACTTGGTATTTTTATTCATGTCTTTCATCAATGTTTCCTATAACAAAAACGTGTAACCTTTCCTTGGCCACAATATGGTTGCATCTAAGTTTCTTTGTCACTTTTTTGTCCTTCAATGGATTTCCCACTTTTCTTACCTCAACAAAATCCCCTATAATCATCTAGGTTAGTTCCGACAAAGGATTTTGACTTAAATTGAATTGAGATTTGGGTTTTTTCTATTTTCATCAAAAAAACACATCAAGAGTAACTTCCTACAATGAATCACATGCTAATTTTTGGATTAATTCTTGGAATCTTATCAGCTTCTAAGTTACGGTATGATATTTAAACATTTATAGGAGCTTATATTATTTGTTCCTAGATTTTTTTCTCATTTATTAACTTGTCCAAAATATTCTTATATAGAAAAATGGATTATTTGGGTTTCAAATCTCATCATCAATTTATATAATTCCAATCACTTCCATTCATACTCAATAATGGCCACTTGGAACTAGAACAATCCAAAACTTGTATAGCTTGTAAAGCTATCTTATTGTTTTACTTCCACCAAATTGTTTGGATCAAAATCTCCTCTAGATAAAGGAATCTAAGAAACCCTTACATGCCTAGATAGATGAAAGGCTCTGAAATTTCACTATCATTGTAGTTTCGCACTTCTTAATTTCATGTTGTCAATGTTATTTTGAATTGGAGCTTGATGCTCGAACATGAAAATACAAAATATCCCATTACATACTAAATATGAAAATATTCTCTCAAAAATATATTGAAACTATTCGATGTAATCCCAAATACGAAACCCTCATATTACTTAGTACACTTTTGTTAAAAAAAAATTATTTTAGGAAATGCACCTAACAACTATGAAAATAAGGCTTCCAATCTTCATGGTACATCTTTTAGGTATAATTTTAGGGATAACAATCTTATTAATCCTCCTCTCTTTGTGGGTTATGAATAACCATAACGTGATATATGATATATTCATTAAACCTCTTAAATGCATCAAATTCTTCCTTATTTGTACCTTCACAAGGTAATATCTAATTCTTATTTGATGTATCACAACGATACCACTAGTAGATATTGATTTCATAGGGAAATGAAATATAGTTGATGACTCAAAATCTAATTTCACCTCTTGCTTATGTTTAGAAGATTCTACTTGGCCCTCATGGCCCTCATGTACTTTGGTAGATGAAACACTTGACTCATAAAGCCTATTCTCAGGAAATGTAGGGGATTGACATGCTTAATTATCCTCCATAGTCTTGTATAATTCATTATTATAATTATATAAATAGTGAAAAAAGAAATGCATATCTATATTTTTGAATCATCATTCCCTAATAGGCAAGGATTCATGTGTTTCTTTTATAAAAATAAATAAATGAATAAATATTGGTTTTATCACTCATATTTTACTAATTCTCTTTTATAAGAAAATCTTAGTGGCTATTGATTTCACCATTTTTTGCTACTCTATTCAAATAAGAAATAACATGGTATGTTCCTTGATGTGCCTCAACACATAATTTTATTGAAAAAAAAACATGATACCAATTCCCATCACACTCAAGAGCTTCATATATCTATTTTTCATCTCTAGCAACAAATGATTCTTCACCATTAACAAATTTATCTGCGGACACTGCGGTCTTTCCTGTTGTCTTCAACGCCGATCTGCGCAAATCTCTTCTGCGGCATTCCATCGCCGGATCTGCTAATTCACCGGATCTGCCCAAATTTCTTCTGCGGCATTCCATCGCCGGATCTGTTATTTTTAATTAAATTTTTAAATTCAAATTTATTTTAGTTATTAATAGTTTCTGCGGATCTGCGCAAATCTCTTCTGCGGCATTCCATCGCTCTTCTACGCTCACTCTTCTGCGGCATCACTCTTCTGTGGCATCGCCCACATCGCTCTAGATCGCTCTTCTCTTCGGGTTCTCTTCTAGATCTTCGGATCTTCGGTCTTCTGCGGACACTGCGGTCCTTCCTGTTGTCTTCAACCCGGATCTTCATAACCACAGAAACCCTGGAATAGATCAGATCTCCTCTTCTGCGGATCGGTTCTCCTCTTCTGCGGTGGCTCAGAGCGGATCAGATCTCCTCTTCTGCGGATCGGTTCTCCTCTTCTGCGGATCAAATCTCAGAAGTCTTTGGTGGCTCAGATCTTAGAAGTCTCGGCTCTGCGGCTCTGCGGATAGTCTTCGGCTCTTCGTCTAGATCTGCGGTGAAACTTTCGTGTATGCTTCAACCCTACGGCAAACCATAATTCCGTAGAGTCAAAGTTACTTCGTTTGATAAGGATAACATTTTCTAGATGGCTCCGAGCTTCGCGAAAATAGCTGCTGGCTCTCTGTCTGCCTCGGGACAAGCTCCTGCCCATATTGTGAGTGAAGCCCCAGCTCCCACTGTCCAGCTGGTCCAGGCTTCACTCGATGAGGCTTTGAAGTTCTCTTAAAGTGCCCTAGTATGCCGATTCAATGGTTTTTGGCCGCAGCTGACAGCTCTCCACAGTTGGATCTCAGAGGTATGGAAGCCTCTAATTCCTGATGCAACTAATATCTACCCCTGTGCTAGGGGTTTCTTTATAGTAGATTTTGAAAACCGTGAAAGCAGACAATGTATTCTAGATTCTGGCCCTTGGTTTTGGGATAAATCAGG
>APFE030545121.1:12862-53247 GCA_000404065.3 Pinus taeda | reverse complement strand
ATTTCCCCAAGAATTTAGAAGCCCCCTATCCCCTTCATTTCGCTTCATTTCGACAAAATTCCTTGTTTCACACATCGGGGCAAGTTTCACTCAAATGATGTTTCAGAGCAGTCAAAGATGAATTTTGGAAAA
Organism: Pinus taeda; assembly: GCA_000404065.3. Classification (NCBI taxonomy): domain Eukaryota; kingdom Viridiplantae; phylum Streptophyta; class Pinopsida; order Pinales; family Pinaceae; genus Pinus; species Pinus taeda. Next base: position 53,115 of record APFE030545121.1, on the reverse strand, counting down.
CTGAGAGAGGTTTTTGTCCAAAACATGTCAAAGAAGAAAAACCTCCTTCACTTTTTACACAGGTGTCATGGTTTGAGAGAAATGTCAAGAATTCCGTTTCCTCAGGAGAATCAAAGACACCTCTGAAGTGACCTTGGGAAAATCAAGTTTTCTCTTAGCTTGGTTGGCGAAATGATTTTCTTGATGGGTAAAAGGATAAATAGACTCAAAGACCTTTCCAACAAGCCCACTTTTGCTCAATTTTGACACTGGGAAGGCCTTCAAACAGAGCTGCCAATGTGCGAGACCCGTTGAGAGGTCTGTGCGACCCGTTGGGTGGTGCGAGACCCGTCCAGCACCCCTCCAGAGTGTAAAAATACAACGGGCGCGACCCGTTGGGCAGTGCGAGACCCGTTGAGAGGCCTATGAGACCTGTTGATCTGTTTCTTGCAAACTTGTTTTAAATTTGCTCAATCTCTCTCCAAGCTATCAAATCTTTTGAGGTAGGTGTTCTAAATATGGAGTGGTTGTTGATTATGATTGGTGGATAGTATAAACATGTTTAAAAGATCAAATGGTGCAAGAGAAACCACTTCATGTGACTGCATTGTTAATGTTCAAGAGTGCTAGGGTTTGTGTTGTTTCAAGGTATTTCCCTTGGTAAATTGTTTCCCTCCCTCCCTTCTTACTCATATTTGCATTCATATCTAGCTTCCCATACTATTTCATAAATAAAATACAAACCCTCCCTTCTCCCTAATAACTAAAAGTGCAAACCCTACCCCTCTCCCAAAGCATCAAAACTCAAACCCTAATCTTGCTGCACCATATGCATGTGTAAACGCTTGAAATTGTGGGTTAACATGTAAAGAGTTTTGTACATCTGTTTCCTTATCTTCCCCTGTTAATGCATATGTTCATTTTCCCATATATTCACTTTCCTTACATGTATTCCTATATGCAATAATGGTTTGCAATGTTTTCCTTAAATTCCCTGTTATATTTATATATTCCCAATTCCTTGTACAAAGGTCCCTCCCCTAACATTTCCCTCATGTTCTTGTCCCCTTGAAGCAACATAGAATTCAATACCTTTTACAGGTAGAAACAACAGTACATTTTGTCCACTCTGCTCCTCAAACATGTCAAAAACCGAAACATATGAGCAGAGTGATGACCAAGCTTCAGTGTCAGAGGTTGAGGTACAAAGGAGGTCACATAGAGGTGAAAAAGGTGGTCATCATAAGAAAGAGGAGCTCACCTCTTTGACTGATTTGCAGGGGTGGATTTTACAAGGCAAAAACGAAGGTGCTCCAAGGACGGTTGGCCAAAGCACAAAAACGAAGGAAAACGCCCGATCCACTCCAAATTTTGGCCAAAGCCTCTTTGACTGAGCATGGTACTTGATTGGGGACTCCTAGCCCAAATTTCAAGAAATTTGGAGAAAATTTTGTCATTTGTGAATTTTTTATGCTAATTACAGGTTTTGGCTTCTCAACGGATCTCACCCCCGGCGAGACCCTTTGTCCCGGCAACTCCATTTTACAAAAACTCAGAATTTTTTGATTTCTCATGAAAAGTTACACTTGCTCATCCATTAGTAAGAAATTTCATCAAGTTCTGGGCCTCCAAAAGGTCAAAATGCATGCAAAATTTGACTTTTTGCCCCTTTTTTGAGTTGCAGAAACCAGTCTTGGGAGAATTAAGTTTTGACAGGGAAAATGACCTCCAAATTCAAAAATTATAGTTGGGTTGGAAAGTAGACTCGAAGAAATTTCCAACGAGCTATCCTGCACCCAATTCTGATACCGGGAAGGCCTCCAAACAGAGCTGCAAAAGTGTGAGTCCCATTTAGAAAAGGTGTGCGACCCGTTGAGGAAATTTTGCCAGATTTGATGAGTTCAGCCCAGAAAACGCAGTTTGGCTCCAGTTTGACTTTTTGGGGTGAAAGATGATTATATTTGATGTAATTATGGCAACTCTAAGACACTTTTACTCTTGTTCAACACTTCTAGAAGATTCATTCATGTAAAGGTTAAAAATTGAATGCATGAACTGATTTCCAAGTTTATAGAGGCAAGTTGTTTTGACTGCCTATTTTCTAGTGCTTAGTTTAGAAGTGGTCGAAATAACTCCTAGGATAGTGAGCTCGACCCCTAGAGGCAAGGGAAGAGGTTGGCTTGCCTATATTATGTATTTTCTCAATCATTTTGAGAGGTTGGAAGGTTGGACTCTTGAGGTAGAAGCTATCATTGTATTATCTCTTGTATCTCTGCAATTTTTGGTAAGGAAGACCAGGGTTTTGCAGTCATCTTTGGGATTCTTGTGGACTCATGTGTTGATGGTGTGTTTCTTCAGTCATTGTAAGCTTTGTTATGTGTTTCATTTTCCTTCTATACTTCTGCATATTAAACAAATGAAGTGATAAAGTAAGAATTCATGCTTGTCATGCTCTGCTTTTAAGTTTGTTTAATTTTGATGTTTTCTACTGTTTAAAGAGAATTCAAATTCATTGTTTGCTCTCTTTAGCCTTCTCTCTTTCATTCCTGACCATTCACTTCAGTCAAAGACATCAGCACGGCCTCCTACCTCGCCCCAAAGACTCCCTTGCAGAAACTGTGTCCCATCCCCGCAGCCAAATTTGCCCTCTCCTCAACTTGCCACCAAAAACCCAAAAATCCCAAAATCAAATTATTTTATCAGTTTACTAGCCTAATACCAGTGTTACTTTGTTGGTCATCTCCCTAATTGAAAATTTTCCAAGAGAGACCGGAGAGAGCCTTCTCCTGCCCCGTAGGGCTAGCTACGAGGCTGAATGGTTTGATGTTGCCTTGAGATTTGCCTTTTTCAGCCTGAGGTGAAATTTCAAGCGCTAACACTACCTATTCAATTGCTCCATCAAATTGATTAGAAATGTAAATACATGCTTGAAAAATGAGTTAAAAATCAACATCCTACTTGAATTACGTGAACAGTAACATAAAAGTAGTTTTACCTCTCATTTTTACCATTTCATTCAAATTTTGGATTGTTGGAGCTCTCGATTTTCATCAGCTGATTCTGGGAGATTTGGTGGACTATTTTCTGCGCTGTCTAGACCAGGTAGGAGTTAACCCTGAGCTCTTCAATTGCATTCTTTCCTTTTCTGATTCTAAGCATCTTTTCCTATTCTTCTGGGCCTCAGGGGTTTGAAGAATTCGTTATCTCCCCATCACACCTAGTATACATCAAAAGGTGCAATGCATATTGAGTTGGCCATTGGCCAGTCAGTATGCATCCCACTTAGTACACAGCTAGGGCACAATCGGTGTAGGGAGAAAAGTTTATGCACTGTTTTTTCATGGAAATTTTGCCTATTTTTGCCCATATTAGGATCCTAATTCTTCTCTTGTTTGTTTTTCAGATATTCATCAAATCAAGATGGTAGTTACATGGCATGAACATGAGCATGAAGAAGAGGATATGATTTCCTTACATGATCTAGGTATGGTTACTGCATTGCGAAACTGTGGCTTGCTCAAGTTCTTTCGCATATCCAACATGAGGCAATAATCAATTTGTTGCAATATCTTCTCGATGCATGGGATCCTACCAACCAAGTGTTCCAGATTAGAGGTAAATCCATCCCTTTTACAGTTGAGGATATCTATTTCTTGACTGGGTTATTGAGGCGTGGTGCCCCTCTCTCACTATCAGGATCCACTCATGGGGGTGAATCTGTGAGGGATTACATTTGCCGATTCTATAGAGATGGATGTCAACCAAGCAGGGATGGCAATATCAGTATTCGATATGTCACTGATTGGTCCTTGGGGACTATCTTATTCACTTTTGCTAGATTGGTTGGTAGTGCGGCTCTTCACTTGGCCAACAGGTCCTACATGTAGTATGCCTTGGAATGCCTTGAACCAAAGGTATTCAACTGGTGTGATATAGTACTTTTAGTTATAAAAGAACAACTTTCCAAGGTGAAGAACGGAAGATCCAAGAACTTTGGTTATGGTTCTATTCTAACCGCTTTCGCCTTGGAGAGGATCCCACTAATGCAACCACAGTACATTTCACTTGGATAGCCAACACCGAGGGAACCACGGATGCAAAGATGGGTTGATATTATGGCCAGAAATGCTGGTCAGTCACAGATTTCATTCTATGATGCCTTCTTCGAGTGCTTCAACTGTCAGCAAATGGTCTTTGCCGAGTATTGATATATTGGGATGGATTTCCGGGGTGACCTAGATTTGGTGTTGCAGGTTAGCGAGCAATGGGGTGTTATAGGTAAAAGGATCTGACCATATCTCTGTTTATTGCTTTTATAATGTTCTTGTGTTTTTTAAATGTTATCAAAACTAATCAAACCCATATATTTGTGTAGATATTAGACTAGTGAGAGTAGTAGTGCGCTCGAGGGTAGCAGCTGCTGTTCCAGTAGGAGAGGCTATAGGGAGGGCTGTCCTTCATGATCTAGATGTAGTAGAGACCCTTGCAATATTGCAGGATCAGATCGAGGCTCTCACCCTTGGTATTCATGATGTTAGGACCGATGAGTTACCTCTGAGATTACAGTGCCATACCACTGGCATGCCAATTCAATGGACTAGGCTCTTACGTATGCTCGCACAAGCGGTGACTTGTTATCACTAGCACCATTAGTCTAGGGTGCTTTCCTGCATTTTTGAGTTTTTGGGTCGTATGACCGATTTTGTCCTGGACACAAAACATTTTGTAAAAAACTATAAATAGTTATATATATTTTTTATTTTTGGAGCTTTATTTTTGTTAAGTTATATGATCCTGATGCAAATGTTGGTTGAAATGCTCTTTCTTTTATAAATGCTGCAAATGTCTATCTAACACATAATTTGCTAATGAATCAGTTAATGTGTTTAAGTTTCTAGAAATGTGTTGATATTGAGTAGAATCAAACTGTCTTTCCAAAATCCTAACCCTTAGGAACACACGATAGATAGTTGGATTCCGAACGGAATAGATGCCAGTACACTGTAGGATGACGAGTTGTGAGTCTAGCCTGACAGCAAGTTGGCGTATGCCATGTGCGATGGCATCAGAGAGAAGCTCTATCAACATGCTATACTTAGCGATGTTGTTCGTTGACCGACCAATACATACCCCTATAAAACTCACTAACTTGCCTCTTGGATCAAAAATGGCCCAGGCTGTAGAAGATAGGTTCCGTGTACTACGATTAGCTCCATCGGAGTATCCAACAAATGATTCCAACAGGTTCGACATCTGCAAAAAATGAAAAAGTGGATTACCTAACCAAAATGATCACTCTTAACGAAAACAAAAATGTAACATAAGCATATAAAGAGATTACTACACTTAGTCAAGCATAGTAACACTTAAGGTACAACCCGTTTCGGGGTTGCGACAGTGGAATCCCATCATAATCTACTAGCTGATAGGCTCTTTTTTCTAATACTCGCTTAACAATGTAGGGACCCATCCACAATGATTAGAACTTACCTGCTCTCAATTTATTAGATTCCTAATCATAAAGTAAGACCAGGTCACCTTTCAAGAAGACACGGGGTTTGACATTCTTGTCAAATTGCGCCTTGACTCATTTCTTATGAGCTTCGTTAGCCAAGGTGGCATCACGATGGGTTTCATCCAATTGGATTAGTTCCAAGAAACGATCCTCTTCTTCTGAAGTTCCAGGGAGAAGGTCGACTGCAAGCTTGAGAGATGAAATTTCACACTGAATCAGTAAGACCGCTTCTAGGCCATACACCAGCTAAAAGGGTGTAAATCTGGTTGCATTTCTCACCGATGTCCTATATGCCCACAAGGTCGAGTACAGGATTAAGTGCCAACTCCATTTGTGGACTCCAATCATCCTTTCCAGCATGTGCTTCAGGAATTTGTTGATGGCCTCAACTTGTCCGTTCGCTTGCGGATAATATGGAGTAGAACTATCATGGGATAGTCCTAATTTGGCAATGAATTCAACCATCATGTGATTGCGGAAATGTGATCCATGATCTATGACTATAGCTTATGGAACGCCAAATATAGAAACTAAATGATTAAAAAAGAAAAGAGTAGTTGTTTCACCACTGTTGCTTAATGTAGGCATCGCCTCGGCCCATTTTGTAAAATAGTCAATTGCGACTATGATATACCCATGCCCCCCGGCTGAGGTGGGGTTACATGTCATGAAATATATGCCCCGTTTGACGAATGGCCTAATAGCAACTACTGGATGCAGAGGTGTGGGTGGTAGTCTGGTTTTATGGTCAAATATTTAACAAGCATGGCAACTTCTGACTACGATTATGTAATCTTTGAACATAGTAGGCCAGAAGTAACATGCTCGTAAGATCTTTTGCGCCGTAACGTAACTATATTGATGCCCCCCACATGCACCTAAATGGAAATCATTCAGGACTTTTTCAGCCTCCTCATGTGTGAGGCACCTTCGCAAAACTGTATCGATACTGTGATGGTAAAGTGTATCACTAACGATCATGTAGTCCTTTGCTTGCTATCGAGTACGTCATTGTTCTGAGCGAGAGGTATTAGGCATGTATGTTTGGATTTGGAGATAGATTATTATATCTCCATACTACGGATCACTCTACGATATCAAAAAAAAAGATTCATCCATGATTGATGCTTTGGACGTTGAATCGTTGGACGATGATGGGAAGTCGCATAGTAACTCTGTGAAAACTAGAGATTTCTTTGATTTGGATTTTACGAATTCCAGATCAAACTCTTGAAAAATGGCTATCCATTTCGAATATTTTCCCCCTAGTAACTGATGTGACAAAATGTAAGTCATAGGGTTGCAATCTGACAAAATGGTAGTTTTGCGAAAGAGGATATAGTGTCGAAATCTCTGTATTGATTGAACAGTTGCAAGAGCCAGCTTTTCAAAATAGGAGTACTTGCTTTCTGTATCATTTAAGTTTTGACTTAAATAATAGATAGGATGTTCGATTCCATTGTCTTCTTGAACTGAAACCATTGCGATGGTCGTATCTGCTGCAGCTAGATATAGGTTAAAATCTTTTTGATAGTCAGGAGCATACATTAATGATGCTTTTATTAGGAATTCCTTTAGAGCATCAAAGCAAGCTTGTGCAACTTGATCCTAGTTGAAGGGCACTTCTTTTTTCAAAAGACGTGTATAACCTTTAGCAAGTTCGACATAATTTGGAATGAACCTCCTCAGAAAGTTTGCTTTCCCTTGGAGTTTTTGAATCTGAAGCAAATTTGAAGGTGGAGGCATATTGATGATTGCCTGAACCTTACATGGGTCGATCTGAATCCCGTCCTTAGAAACTATGAAACCAAGTAAATGACCAGAACCAACACAAAACATGCACTTGTGCGAATTGAGTCATATCTTGTAGTGTTGGCAACGTAGAAATATAGCTCTCAAATGCTGTGGATGGTCAGTCCGCTTTCGTGAATGAGTCGGTAGATTGTCGAGATACGATTAAACTATGTTCTTGATGTCATGAAAGGCATAGTTCATTGCCCTCTGAAAAGTTTCCCCTGCATTCTTTAAACCGAAAGGTAATTTTCGGTACGTGAACGTGCCCCATGGACATATAAATGCAGTCTTCGACTGGTCCTGTGGGCGGATATTTATTTGATTATACCTGAAAAATCCATCAATGAATGAAAATATTTCGCATCTGGTGCATTCATCAATTATCTGGTCGATGAAGGGTGTAGGGTAGTTGTCCTTTGGACAAGCTTGATTTACATCCCTATAATCAATGCACACTCTAATCGTTCCTTGTTTTTTCGTTACAGGAACAATATTTGATACCCAATCAGTTAGAGGAACCGGGTAAATGAAACCAGCATGTAAAAGTTTTTCAACTTCTACCTTGATGGTATTTCTTCGGGTGTACCTGCTAAAGCCATTGTCGTACTAGTTTGACATCTGGATACATCTTGATTTCGTGTTCAACTATGCTCGAGTCTATGCCTGGAATTTCTTCATATGACCATGCAAAGAAATCTTTGAATTCGCGAAAGAGAGCGCAATATATTTCCAGTTCTGAAGAAGAGCAAGATTTGCTAACATGAATATTCTCTACAACATTAGGTTTGGTCGAGATATTTATGGCGATATTTTCTTCAATATTGGACAGATTTCGCTTGGAATCCACCGTATTTATAGTATTTGATAGAAAATAAAAAATAAAAGGATGATTAAAGTCACCGGAATAATCTTCGTTGTGATCTGGAAGATGGGAACGATGGTGGTAATCTTCCCATGGTGCCTCTCCTATCATCATTGACTGAATGATTCATTCATCTTTAGAATGTACATGCGGCCAAGGATATGAAGAGGTGCCATATTCCTTAGACCTATCTATCCAAACAATCGATGAGCGTTGATTTGGGTTTGCCGCCCAGGCCAAGAAAATTGATTGCTACAATATTTCTATTGGGCTTGGAGGAAATACCTGGCGATGATCCATGCTAACAAAATTTTTGGAAATCTTATGAATCCTTGTAGATATAGAAGATATCATATTGCAAGTTTCCACCATGGCCACTTCCACCAGATTAGTCGGAGGCGGTAGGGCAAAAGTACCCATTAAGGTAGGGTCTTTTAGGAGGCCTACTCTAATATTTTGAAGCGATTGAGAGCTTCCATGGATCATTGGAATGCTTCTCGTAACTTGTGAATTATTGGGGAGAAAGGTTTGTTGGTCAATGATTGTAATTCATCCTTGGAAGGGAAATGCAATCTTTCTAAAATATGTTGACACAATAGCAACCATAGCATAAATCCAGGGCCTTCCTAGTAGGATATTGTAATCGAGGTTTCTATCGATAACTTCGACGTCAATTTCTACTGTCTTGGCCCCCAGTTCAACTTGCGAGTTACTTAAAATCTCATATGAGGTGTATGTGCATCCATCGAATGCTTTTAGTGTTGTTGATGATCTGGACAAGGTTGGTGAGCCTAAAGTTTTCCAGCAACTCATTGACATAATGTAGGTAGATGAACCCTCATCAATGATTGTTCAATGAACAATTTTGTTGAGGGCTTTCACTTGTATGAGGAAAGCGAGTTGAGCCGGTAACTAAGGTTCGTATCTTTTATGATTAAAGGCCACAAGATTGGAATCCGCTGGGTCAATCCCACCTATTGCTGATAATAGAGCCTGCTTTTGGGAGGGGCAATTTTGTAGTACTTCAAGTGTCAACATAGCAGATGGTGACTGTGCCAGATCCTCTACTATATTATAATTCTCTGCTACTCAAGCACGAGGATTAAATGTCGATTTGTGTACTACTCCCTTTGGCAACTTTATTGTTAGCTCAGGAATGATGGGTGGCACAACTTCGGTTGAATTTGTTGTCGAACTACAAGGTTGATCTGTAGCCTTGTTGTTCGACATCTGTGGATTCCAATAATCTTTATTCCTTGTCGATATAAAGGCATCATTTTGCTGTTTCGAAATGGACAACATAAGCACTTGGGATGGGGAAGCATTATCGCTAGCAACCAAATTGGTTTCTGGGTTTGGAAATGGATTAGTCAACACCGCTGAGGTATTTGAACTCTTAAAGAACTTCTTGATCTCAACTTTATGCAGACATTCTTTCGTCCAATGGTCCTCATCACATATGAGACATGGCTGACTAGGTTTCTTTTGCCTAGAAGGGTTTCTAGAAGGTTTCTCAGGAGTTTAATCCTCACGTTTCTTCTTTTTGTTTTTCCCTTTCTTCTTGCTCCCTGGTTTCTTTGGTTCTTTGCCTTTGTTAGTCGACACGACATTAACCTTCGAGGTAGGAAGTTTTTTATTTTCCTTTTTACTGGAAACTACAAGGGATTTACCAGATGGGTCCTTTACGACTTGCGTACTTGAGTTGCCAATCATGCCGTCACCAGCATCAGAGTCCCTGTTTGATTTAGGAGGAGGAGGAATGGAAAATTTTGGTCTAGGAGCATCAAGAATTTTGTCATAGGGCATGCTAGACAGAGTATAGATCAAATCTAGATATTATGCACGAGAAATGACTTGTTCTTCAGTGATGAATCCTCCCTTAGCCACATATTATGTAATAGAAAGTAACAATGACTTAAAAAACCATTCAGCTAGAAGCTAATCAGGAACATATGTCTTTACCATTCAACTATGACGTCGCCACTCATGAATATGATCAGATATGTGAGTGGCTGTTGTTTGTTTAAAATTGGTAAGGAGCTCCGTTCTGGTTTCGTACCTTATGGGTAACTGAAAATGGATTAAAAAGGTTGTGGCAAGGGCGCTGAAGTTATCAAATGAAGCTCTAGGCAATTCGATGTAACATTTCACTGCCGGACCAGTTAGAGCTCGTTGAAAAAGGCGAAGCCTAATTGAATCATCATTGAGGGTGTTGGATGAACACCACAAATGAAAAGTCATTACATGATTCGACGGATCTTCACCCGGATTTCCATTGAATTTAGGAATATCTGATGGAAGTTTATGAGGAATCACGGGCCACCAAGGGGCATAAGCAATTGGATCATTTGTTAACCAATTCAGATCTGGTAATTCTAAAGTTGCTACAAAAAGGCAACTGTTGATTTAGGTTTGGCAAAGCATACCCAGGATAAGAGGGATCACCTAAGCAGTGGGTCTTTGCATACCAGCATAATGTATTTGATGCTGATAACTTTGATAAGGTTGATGGGCATAACCATTATAATATGATTGATGGTAACCGTTTTGAATATACGACTGCCCATTACCCGAAAAGCTTTGTTGCTCAAGTCCTCGGTAAGCTTGCTAGAATTGAGGTTGTTGATATTGCACCAACCATGGTTGTTGGACCATTTGCTATTGTCTAATACTGGATGTTTGACCAAGATGAGGGGTGATAGTACCCGTTTGAGCCTGAGTCGCTTCCATTAAGGATCCACTAATTTGCAATTGTGATTGAGTTGCCGAGACAAGAGGCTATTGTATTACGACCTGAGAGACTTGAGGTTGACATACAACAGGCATCGCTTGTACTTGCAACACTGTCACAATAGCTGGTGTAGTGGGAATGTTTGACACATGTTGATTTGGTTGCATTGAATATATAACTCTTGGCTGTTGAGGTAGTATTGGGACCCAACCACTGGATGCAATTCCAGCTTGACCTAAATTTTGTTGTGAACTCTCATATGGTTTCTCTCTTGGAGGGAACAATGAGAAGACATACTGCCCCCCATATGGTAGCAATCCAGTGTTCAAAGGGTAAATTGGTCTTTGGAGACTTGACTGCCCAAATTGATATTGATGTGAAGGATCAATTTGTTGAGTCTCAACATAAGAAATTCCAGATAAGATTCCAGACGAACAAATAGGAACAGACCATGCTGTCGAAACAGTCCCTGGGTGGACTCCATCTAGTGGTTGAGAACTAGTTGGGACAGATGGCACACCAGCGAAGATTGTCAGAGTAGTGGTAGGAGGTTCTACTGCTGCTGTATCAGATGACACAGTCCTAGATGTCGATAGTTGTTCAGACATATTGAGTCTATCCAAGAGATTTCCTAGCGATTCTACAGGAACTTGCGATGAAGGGTGATTAAAAGAACTAACTTCTATGGCAGAAGGATATAGGTGGATCCTAGTTCCAAAATGCAATAGGGTACTGGATGGAATATCCTCCATAATATCCTCTATAGCAATCAGTCCAGGTGGAAGAGGTAGACCATCAGGTCCATAAAATATTTACAGCGACAAATGTTGGAGGGGCGACACATTCCGAATCAGTGCTAGATGGAGCTGGTTTAGGAATAGAAGTGTTTACCATTACATTAGGATCAATTCTAACGTCCTCTTGTAATTGTGGAACATCTTCTGTAGAGGCAGGGGTTCCAGAAATAATTGGAGTAATTGGAGTCTCTGATGATGTTGAAACACAAGTTTCAAACAAACCAGGAGATTTCGACCCAGTTAAATGAGATCGCTTGCCCTGGAATGGTTTAGTTTCCGGAGTCAAAGATGATTGAATCATTAGTATCTGTGAATGATGGGGTTTTGATTGACTTTCTTCCATGATTGCGGATTACTTGATCAACTCAAAATTAAAAGGGGAAAATGTTATTCCGATTTAAATGAATTTTATGACACTTTGACACAACTTGCTTTTTCAATTTTTAAGAGTCAAGAAAAAGCTAAAGATGACTCTAGTCACCTTTGATTTTCAATGAGCTTGAATTGACAAGTGCTCAAATGGACCTTTTCTTTTAAGGAGTCTGAAAAGGAATGAAAGTGACTACTCTGGAAATCTAGACAGATGGATTACCAAACTAATCACAAAACTACAATATACACCTCAGTGGTAAATTATAGAGAAATTACCGAGGATTTTACATACGACAGTGAATCTTCCCAAATGCTGTGTTCAGTGCATTGTGATCGATATGGCAGCAGGCATGGCTTCCTAAGGATAAAGGATATCAGCCTATTGTGGTCTCCCAATATATACTCGACAATACGTGGGAGCACAAGTCCGTATTGACACTTGTCATATCAAAGAGGAGGAATCACCCAACCTACGATGAAAATGATAGTTACCAGGCTTTACGATGCCAGGATACATCTCTAGCCTAGACTTCTAGATGTTGTGTGTTAGGTTCCAAAGCGTTTTTATGTTCATTGAGGTTTATCTTATAGTTGATCTTTCTTAAGAAGTTTGCATTTCAAGGTTCACCGCGTGATGTAGATGTACAATTCCTAAATATGAAATCTAAATGATAAACAATCATTTATTTTCTTTTAGCAATGAAAATCCTAGCTACTAAGGAAAGAAGAGTAAAATTCTTTCAACATAGAGCAGAGAGCACACACTAAATGCACTTTTCCTAAATCAATTTCCACATGCAGTCTAAATGCAAATGCACATGCATGTATTTGTTTTTTTAGTTTCCTTAATGTGAGAATGACAAAAAGAAAACTAAGTACACATCTGAACTAATTTTCTTCAAAGCGACATTTTAGCAATTTCTTTTCAAAAATGAAAGGAAGACTAAGACGACACTTTCACTTTCGAATGGAAAATTGTTTTCGACACTTCAAAGAATTGTCAATTCAAATAAAATAAAATGGAAAAAGTATAATCGACTATCTAAAAGAGGAAGACTTTACGACAGTCTTTTTATTGACTAAAAACAACAGTTGCGACACTTTCAAATCAAAAGACGATAGTTCGATTAAGCTACTATTTGCAAAGGAAGACTATAAATTATGAAAAATACATAAAAAAATATTTACAATTCCTTATCAATGGACGCTGAATAATGTAAAAGAAGAAGGTTTCAACAATGATATACTAATCATAGATAGCAAAACTACTGAATAGAGCTGAAAACAATGAAGAAAAAACCAAAATATGGAGAGAGAAACAGTCTCACTCAATCATCACAACTGTCCTTAAGGGAAACAGGGATGCATCCCACCTACAACACACGGGAGGTGTGATGCATCTAGATTGCCAATGAGAGATAGTGCGATGGTCCAGGGACGAGACTGAGCTTGGTTTTCACCCACAGTTTGCAGCTAAGTTCAGGGATTTAGGGTGAGCTTATGATAGATAGTAAACACAAAGTATAGGGGCTGATATAATGAGGTTATTGAGCTACCACCAGGGCACTTAGGATGTTTGCAAGTCAGATGTTCAGTTCATAAACCAACCCATAGATTGACTGAAGTAGCGTTGATCTACTTTGCAGTTTCATAGAAAAATCAGTTCGAAGCCATGTTGGCTTAACTTCAGGCTTCATCTGTAGTTTATAAAGCAAACAACAATAACAAACAAACAAACTATTCACTCCCCAGTGGAGTCGCCATTTTGTTTCCGGGAAAACTAGTGTCTACTTAGATCTGCTAGTCCCACTAAGAAGGGTAGCTATCTTAGAAACAAACAATTCAAAGTAACTTGTGTTTTCCTTTATGGGAGATAGATGAGAGAGAAGTAGAGAGTACTAGCCTTAGTCTTTCACTTGGCTCCTTGCTTGTTTCCTCTCTCCCTTGATAGAGCTTTTGCCACTCCTTTCTCACTTGTCCCACTTCAAAGAACACCTGTAGAGTCAAAGAAGCAAAATACCATCAAAGCATAGAGATCTATAACCATAAACAATGTAGAATCAGATGTACATTAACCATACAAATGCATACACAAATACAATATTCAGAAATATGCAAGTATATGGAGGAAAACTCAAATAGCTTTATTGATAGAAGTAGTAGAAGAGAGGATTATAACCCAGCTATCTAATCCAGCGCCATCCTCCCAGCATGAAAGTCCTCTTCACCTCATGAGAAGCTAGATCACCCAACAATACAATGCTTCACAGAGAAACCAACAACACTTCCTTACAAAACACAAAATTCTAGCCTCTGGATCTCTAGGATGAGGAATCCATATATAGATATTTACAGGGGGGTGAGTCATCTTTTGGGATTTTGATTAGTGTCATTTCACTGATAGTTCTTGGTTGCACTTGGAGATTTCATGATCTCTTACTCATCCCTGGGTGAATTCAGAGATGCAAGTGTCATATGAGCAGCTTCTAGAAGATTCTTTGGGTTTCCACCTAGCAAATTGCCTCTGCCATTTGTCTGCTCTCGCTCATCGCACCCTACAAAAGGGCTTTTTAGTATGCATCGCACCCTTTGTGTGTAACAAGTGAGATGCATCGAACCCTTAGCATGGAGTAGTCTGTATGGTCCAGTTTTGACTAGTTCTGAGCAATTTTTCAGGGAGAACTTCTGGGAAATTATGTAATCAGTTGACCTTGATCCTTTAGGGTATGAAACAACAATTTTAGGGGTTTAGAAGCCCTTTGTTTATGGACATATGTTATTGGAGTTGTAGTGCCCAAATATGTCTATAACACTACTTTAGCTTCACTTTGTAGTAAGTGCGACATAGTTCAACTACTTCAGCAAAAGGATTTTTATAAACATCCCCACCGCTTAGAATATTTAAGGTTTTGACACATTCATCCCTCAGCCCCTTTAAAAATAAAGTTATGATATTCTTCTAATCTAGATTTTCCACTCGATATATATGGAAATTATAAAATAAAGATTCAAGATATTCTTCTAAGTTCTTGTCTTCCAATTGTTGCATTCTAAGAATATCGTTCACATCCCTACTTTTGCAGAAGTCTTGGTATTTCTTAAGAAAGACAGACTTCATATCATCTCAGGAGTAAATGGTGTGTTCACCTAGGCTCATAAGCCATCTAAGGGTTTCATCTTTGAGGGTGGTTGGGAATAGATTAAGCTTATGTGCATCCTCATAATAATTATAACTCTTACATAAAATGTCAAATTCAAACAAGGCAACATCCAGGTCCTTGGAGGACCTACGGTAGAAGAACAGAAGAGATGTCATTGGTATGTTTTTCATAGTGATATTCCTGGTTACATCAAGAATAGGAAATAAAAAGGTGGTTTCTTCTTGTTCTTATTCTTCCAGTCCTCCCCTCGATCCATCATGGTTCCCTCTGAATAGGTTATGATGTGGGCCTTCTCCTTCCCCCTAACGTTCCTCATTGTTTTCTTCGAATATGTTATGATGTGGGCCTTCTCCTCCCCCATCACATTCCTCATTGTTTCTATTCTCTCCTCTTTGGTTGGCCATGTCTGTTACAGGTTCTTGGAGAGGTTAGTTAATGATCAGCTAGTCAACAAGAGGTACTGAAAGGTGGTCATTGATGTTATTTTATTCTTTATATGTGTGGTCTTGTAGCTCAATTGATTCTTCCAATGCAATTCCTTCCATACTCCCAAAGATAATGTGTTCAACTATTTCCTTGTCTTGATTCACAATGTCTCTCTTCGAAGCCACTTTGCTGTCAACACTTCCTTATTATTGCTTTATTCCTACATACTGGTTAATAGAGTTATTAATTGGTGTTGTTGTTGGACCAAAAGTTGCAGGAAATTTTGAGCTAGAAATAAATCTGCCTTCACTATCTCTAGGCCTACTTCTACTTCTATGCATAAAGGAAAGGAAATGAAAGTTCAAAGATAAGAAAAAAGATCAAAGTTTGTAGAAACCCCATTATAGTGGATTCATGGCTCTTCACTCATGTCTTACTGTACTCTCTCTTCCCTCTGACTTCCCTGAAATACCCTTGAAACTCTGTAATAATAATCTTACCTAAACCAAAATACAACTCCTCAACAACGACGCCAAAAATGTTGAGATTTTTAATTAGAAATTAAACCTCCTAATATTTAATTGCCAACCAAGACTCGTGAACACAATTTGTACTATGTTTTTGGCTGAAGGTTAAGTTCAAAGTATGCAATTATCCTTAATAATGATTGTTAAGTACATAAAGATAAAACACTCTTATATCAATTGAGTAAACTAGCACTCATCTCACTCACATAAAAATAATTATTCACTTTAACAGAAGCAATCCAAAGGGAATCAATTTAACTCAATACATCAGACCTTATAACACTCCATTTTCTATTCTAAATTTCTACAATAAAATAAACAAACCAACTGAAATAAAGGCGTCAATGAAATTCAATCCAAGCACAACTCTTTAAAGTAATAATTAAACATCTTCACTTTTCAAAGAAAGAAATTCAAACTCTAACCATTCAAGAGGAAGAGTCAAGCAATCATCTATCTTTAGCAAAACCTAATCCCCGAGAAATAGAAATGCAATACTACAACTTGAAAATAAAACTAAAATCAAATCCTAAACTATCACCCTCATTCTATTCTAACTAGGCTATACTTTCTCAGAAATAAAATGCATTCAATCCACACTTAAGCTTCTACAAAGACTGATTTTGAAATCAAATTAAATCAATGTATTGATGCTTAAAGGAGAACGAAATTTCCACGAAATTATCTGAGTTTATAAACAAAATTGAATTGCTGTCACACTACTATGAAATCAATCCCTATGCCACTGTACTTGGAATGGAAATCAAACTTATCCTATCATCCTGGAATGGGACTAACTTATCCTGTGATATCTAAATGAATCAAATCGATGCTACATTATAACTTGAATCAAATCATACCAGAAATGCTTGAAATTAAACCACACTGCTTGAATTAAATCACAATGCTTGAAATCAATCGCACAACTTGAACTAAACAATCACTACTTGAAATAAATCACACAATCCAAATTGCGTAAATGAAGAACACAACACATATCGCTACCAAGCATGATGTTATGAAACCAACTCACAAAAATATAGGAAAGATAGATCAATGCCTTAGAATTCAACCTCTTCGAGGGGGTAACCTCCCTTACATTACACAACAAATCTTGGATGATAAAAATGACAAAACCTCCTTTCTATATATAGGAGTCTAAGGGGTCATAATATAATCAGAGCTAACATAACAATAATAATATAAGGGCACAATAATAACAATAGTGGGCTTCTATGGGGCACACTAATAACAATATGAGGACTACATGGGCACAACAATATAATAAGGGGGTTGTACTAATAACAATAAAGGGTTACACTAGTAGTATAGGGACCTAACATGCCCATGATCTGGATTTAAACAGGAATGCAAAAAATTACAGAGATGACCATAAACACAAAGATGCAGTGGAAATAATGCTTCATTTCATTAATGTAAAATACTGAAATATGCTTACAAATAGAAATGGAAACAAACCAGCTAGGGTGATGGTAGCTTATCTCTGAGAAGAGATGTGGTGGTTACATGCCTCTGAGCTGTGTTAAAATGAGGCTCGAAGGCCTATTTATTATTGAGAAACAATGGAAAACCATAAACATCCAAAAACCTAACCCTAGAAGATGAAACACCAAACTGTGGGCCCCATTTGGTTAAATTGGTACATCAACTTCCTCGGGTCGTAACTTTGGCATATGAGCTCTGTTTGACGCACACTATATCTTGTTAGAAATATCTATTCAAGGACTACAAATTTGGGAAGAGAAATTTCAGTCCATGGTCCCATGTTCCTCCCAAATTTCCCAAAAACGTCGTTTAGGGCCTCAAAATGGCTACAGAAGTTCAGGACCTGAAAAGCTGCTAAAAATAGTAAGTTGTGCTGCAAATAAGGAAATTGAAAAACTGATAGAGACAGTTGTGGGGGTCCATGTGGGATAGGTGGGTGGCCACTAACACCCACCTTGATCATTCCTCCCCCCCTTAGGAAGCAATGGTCCCCTTTGCGTTGAGTTCCTCCATGTGCTGAACTTGGTCCCTGGTGAGCTGTTTTGCAATCTCTTATGTGTCCAGTAATGGTGGGATGCATGGTCGAGGACTCTCCACATTGAACATTTGGTGCAATCGAAGGAATGGGGAAATGTTGTGCTTCAAAGCATTATTTCCCATAGCCTTGGTGATGGTGTAAGGACCATGTCAGAGTGGTCAGAGCTTCTGATGGGCTCTTGTAAGGCGTTATTTCTACAGATGCAACCAAACTTTGTTACCAACTTGAAACTTGTGTGGTACCCCTGTGGGTGAGGAGAAGATGTTCATGTGTTCTGTCATGACCATATCCCTCTGCTATTTTTGCTGCTTGGAGGAACCCTTCGTAGGGGAAATGGATGTGGCTACAATCTTCCCCTTACTTTCAGAGCGAACCAGATAGAAAATGAATTTCCTAATATGGGATACGATCTTGCTACATTTCTTAGTAGAGATCAAAGAGGTGGCGGTAGGTAGGTCTACCTATGGTATCCTATATAATGAATTACCCAAAGTAATAATAATAGCTTGGGGCCTTAACTCATACACAACATGTCACCTCCACAAGTATGGCTAGCCTAATAATATATCACAAACATCCAGAGGTGCAACACCACACAATACCTCATATGTGAAGGGATTGATGTTGTAGGTAAGGCGACACTGTTGGTGAACTTGGAGATCTCATCCTTCATGATGCCACCTGATACTGTATGAGTGAGGGTGTGGTGTAATTGGTAGGCCCAATCACTTCATGACCTTTGCTGAAATGAGGTTCTTTTGGCTCCCACTGTCAACAATGAATATCAACGGTGAACCCTTCACTCACATTTGTGAGTGGAAAAGTCGCCCCCCCTCCTCTGGATCTTCGGGCTCATTCTTCTGGATCTTGGCGGTGGAAACAGTGACACTATGCTCCACATCAATGATTTGCTTCCCTTTGACATCCCCCTTGTTGGGTTCTGACTTTAGGTGAGAACATGCATCTGAATCAGAAGCTTTCAACTCGACCACCAACGATTGCTTGGTCCGACACTCACTTGTGTTGTGAGTGGGGCTATTGTGGAATTCATACCAGTTTCTTGTGTCCTTCCTCAACTTGGTGGTGTTGTTATTTTCTTGCGGTTTCAACGGGTTGTCTTGGGTCACCCCGCCTTGGATTTATCCTTTGGTCTTTAGGTTCGTGGATCCAAAGTCTCACTTCTTTTGTTTAAGCTTTTGCACGATTTTGACAGCATATCAATACGCCTTGCCAAATGAGGAGATATCCAGGAACTCCATCTCTTCCTGGATGTACTTGTGTAGGTAGCCACAAAACTTGAGTACCAAATGTAGCTCAGAGTCCTTGATACCCAACTGTGTGCAAAGGGTATGACAAATGTTTGTGAACTCCAGAACATCTTGGTCCCTTCCCTGCCGTAGCGTGGTCCATTTTATGTATTTTTCCTCATAGCTTTTGATAGGGTAATACTGCTCCTTGATGGAATCTCAGAATGAATTCCAAGTGGGTGCGACTGAAAATAGTGAGCCCATACTTTCATCCTTCTGCTACCAGTAGGTTTCCCACCAGTTTTTGACGTGGGGCTGGTTTGAGAAGAGCAAAAATAATATTTTCTCGACTGGAAAAATCATGAACAAAAAATACCCTTCTAGTAGACTTAACCATTTATTTATGGCATCTGCATCTATTTTACCCTCGAATATGGGGATTTCAAAATTAACTTGTACCCTAAAGGGTGTGGTATTTCCAGAATAGCCGTTGGAAGCCGATGTGTTGCCTCTAGGTAGCCGCTAAAGGATTTGGGCAAGGTTTTCCATCACCGTGTTCCTTTGTCGCTAGAGGGCTTCTTCGAGCAAGATTTCGATAGGATCTCCTACCCCCTCGTCTTTCTTTTCAACTGCCATGGGAGTTCGTCGGGATTTGTGAGGTTGGTCTTGCAAAGGTTTGACTAGTTCAAGCCCTAACTCCTTATATATCGACCTAGTGGGGGACATGCAAAGAAAAACAGAGAAAAAACAGACTGCTTTGATACCACTGATCTAGATTTAAACAAGAATGAAAAAAATTACAGAGATAACCATAAATATAGATATGCAGCGGACCATAAATATAGATATGTAGCGGAAATAATACTTCATTTCATTAATGTAAAATACTGAAATATGCTTACAAACAGAAATGGAAATAAACTAGCTAGGATGATGGTAGCTTATCTCTGAGAAGCGATGTGGCGGCTACATGCCTCTGAACTGTGTTACAATGAGGCTCGAAGGCATATTTATTGTTGAGAAATAATGGAAAACTCCAAACATCCAGAAACTTAACCCTAGAAGATGAAATGCCAAACTGTGGGCCCAGTTTGGGTAAATTGGTACATCAACTTCCCGGGGTCGTAACTTTGGCATGCGATCTCCGTTTGATGCGCACAATATCTCGTTAGAAAGATCTATCCGAGAACAACTTTGGGAAGAGCAATATTGGTCAATGAACCCATGTTGGTCCCAAATTTCCCAAAAAACGTTGTTTAGGGCCTCAAAATGGCTCCAAAAGTTTAGGACCTGAAAAAATGCTAAAAATATTAAATTGTGCCACAAATAAGGAAACTGAAAAATTGACAGAAACAATTATGGGGGTTCATGTGGGATAGGTGGGTGGCCACCAACATCCACCTAGATCAGCCCCTCTCCTTCAAAAAGTGTTGTCCTCAACGCTTGAGTAGTTATTGATGCTTCTGTATAAAATTCTTGTTCTCCCATGTGGAATATTCAGCGGGTAAGTTCTTCCACTTGATGCGATACTTTGAAATTGATTGATTTTGTAGCAATTAGCTTCTTGTTTCTGTGGTTGCTGCAGGGTCCAATGTGATTTTTCCTTCCTCGTCAAGTTCTGGAAATATTGTTTCAACTGGGATCTTCTGCAACTTTTGAATGAGTGGCCACACTTCTGCGTCCTTCTTCCATTCATCTTTTACTTTGTTTATCCAATATGGTTGGATAATAGAAATAGAAAAAAACAATGTTCCACATCCTCATCCTTTCTTGAGAGTGCATCTGCCACAACATTTTGCTTCTCTTTTTTGTAGATGATTTCAAAGTCATAACCCAACATCTTTGTGACACATTTTTGTTGCTCTTTAGAGGATAATCTTTTTTCTTCTTGATATGTCCTTCTATCTTGATAGTTTGAGGAGTGGTAATTCTAGACAATGCATTACAATATATGGTCAGATTCATTTCTTCTTTCTCGATGTGATCTTTCACTTCTTGGACCTTTTTCTTCTTGATATTCTTCTATCTTGAGATTTTGAGGAGTGGTAATTCTTTCCAATGCTTTACAAGATATGTTCAGATTCATTTCTTCTTTCTTTGGGGTTGGTTCCTGGTGTATATCCTCTTCTTTTGACTTTTCTTGTTCCTTTTCTTCCTATTCACAATCTATGTAAAATAATTTCTTCTCAGCACACTTATGACCTTTAGTATTTGCGACCAAAAATGTAACAAATTATTTTTTATCTTTTTTCTTCCAATTGTTGTCATGTAAACCTTGTAGGTTGTGGATGGCTAGAATAAAGAACACTTCCATATTTATAGTTGTGAGTGGCAGGATTCCTTTTTTCCGTAATTTCGCTTTCAATTTTTCTTGCCAACCTGAATGCCTTCTCCAATGAATCAAGTTCCCAAAGACGAACCTCATGTTGAATGTTATCATTTAAAGTCCCTATGGAGACATCAATCCTTTTCTTCTCTGGAATATCATTTACCCTTATATTCAATTTTTGGAAATCCTCAATGTGCTCTGCCACTGAACCCTTTTGTTTGAGATTTATTAATTGGCTAAAGAAGCTGTTACTCTTTGTATCCTCATAATGTGCTATCATTTCTTTTGTGAAAATTGACCAAGTGACAAGTGCTTTACGAGAACACAACCCTTTATACCATAAAAATTGATCTGGTTCTAAATATGAAGATGCAATATGTACCTTTTGTAACAGTTGCACCTCATGTAGATCAAAATATTGCTCCATCTGTAGTATACAATTTACTGGATCCTTGTCATCAAACTTCCTCATATTTACTTGATTTTATGAGCTCAATCTTGAAATTACTGTAACTCTATAATTTTGGTATTTCCAATTCTAAAATCACGACCTACAGTAGCCCTCTATGTCCTCTTTCCAATGCCACCAGTCTGATCAAAATTGGATTCTCTAAGAAAGAGTTATGCACAATCTCCCAAGATGACTTGATTCTATACCTTTACAAAAGAGCGAACTTGGATGAAATTTCATGTGTCACTATTTTGACCTTCAGATCTGAAAAATATAAAGAGGAAACTATAGTCTATCCTCTTTCTGTAACTTCTTATGAAATTTTCAGTTGGATTCTCAGAGAGAAAGTTTTGATGGTTTTCCCAAGGTCACTTGTTTAAGATGTAATTTGAGAGTATGCAAAACCATAACTTCCTTAGATCATATATCCAAAAATATAGTGCAATAAGATCTGAAATTCGGACCCATAGTTCAGACCGCTTACTTCTCAAATGGTTTTTTATTTTAGCTTTTGAAATTTTGTAGCGGACAAGTTATAGTGAAAATTCCACGATGACCTGTTTTAGATGAAATTATGGAGCTTGGAAAAACACTAACTTTATTAGATCATATCGCCGAAAATATAGCGAGACAAGACCTGAAATTTGGACCCAAGGTTTAGTGAGATTTCCTGTCAAATGGTTTCTTTTGTTAGCTTCCAAAATGTCGCAGAAAAAAAGTTATAGCGAAAATTCCATGATGAATTATTTAGAGCAGCAAAACCCTAGAATCCAAAGCTCTAATACCAAATGTTATGAAACCAGCTCACAAAAAGATAGGAAAGATAGATAAATGCCTTAGAATTCAGCCTCTTTGAGGGGGAAACCTCTTTTACTTTACACAAATGAACAATTCTTGTATGATACAAATGATAAAACCTCCTTTCTATATATAGGAGTCTAAGGGGTCATAATATAATCAGATCCGACATAACAATAATAATATAAGGGCACAATAATAACAATAGTGGGCTTCTATGGGGCACAATAATGACAATATGGGGACTACATGGGCACAACAATATAATAAGGGGGCTGTAGTAATAACAATAAGGGGTTATACTAGTTGTATAGGGACCTAACATATGAATTCATTTGTAACTGCAGTCAATACCCTTCAAACCATAAATCATTCACTCTAACACACAAGAGGAAACCCATATTCAAACCCATGCCATACATCATAGTTTATATACATAAGAGTACATAAATCGTTCCATATAAACTCAGAAATCATGAATTCTCCAATTACAAATGTGAATATGCTAAACTTTAATAAGAGGAACAAAGTATGGTTCTGTATTAAAACATGAGCACGAACTACAAAATGAATTGGAAATATGCGAACTCAAGAAAAAGATCCTTCAATCATTCAATTTATAATGCAACGATAACTAAATTCTTGAAAATCAAACTACAAAAATCACATAAGAAATGTTTGCAACTGTAACTCAATGGAAGCTTATACTGTCAAATCACACACCTAATTATCCTACCTATTAATCAAGATTATTTCTAGAGGTGGTGGGCCCTCCCACACCTGGAGTAATTTAACTTACTACGGTAAAAGAGAGATTTAAAGCATTAAAAGCATGACTCACAATCAACCATACTAGCAAATTCTATGGTTCACAACTTGGAAATAGCCATATGTATATAACTTCAGAACAGAGTCTTGAAAACCAAATTACATAGATCATTGTATGTCTTGCTAACCACTAGCATTGAATCTATTACATTTACCTTTAAAGACATTTGATTAAATGTAAAACTAACAATGTATCTATCTATGGAAATCTTCAACAAACTATAACTAATCTAAGCATGTTTGATTTGCTTCAAATCAAGTTTTCCTTGCTTGGAATGAACTGCTTCCCTTCAAGATAACTAACTGCTAACAATAGAGTAATATGTTTCTATTCCAATTTGGAAAGTTCTTCAACTTTTAAAGCATTTATCTTGGCATAAAAAAAACTCCTTCATCTATGTACATCGATCTTCAAGAAGTCAAAAAGGAATGTGGAAGGAGTCCACTGGCCATTACCATCTTGAGTACAGGTCAAGGAATGGTTTTTGAGTACAAAAATGAGAATGATGTTGATGAAAAGGCATCCTTTCCATCGTTGTGCTAACCTGACAATCCTGCCACTAATCTTCATAGCTAACCCATAAATAGATAGTTAACATATTAATAATATGACATAAAATCCACATCAACTTAATCATAAATAGAAAAACAATGTCATTTAGATGCATTTACCTCTGGTCATGTATTAGCAAGGTTTAAGTAGCGATGTAGGTGGTATGGTAGGTGGAAGGAGTACTTTTTTAGGCAAAAGATAGTGAAAATAGGGGTGAGAAGCAGAAAATTTGGGGACAAAAATGAGCGCCAACAATTTAATGGCAATTAATAAAGGTAGGTGATGAAATATTTTGCCAGAATTTGACAGTTTCGTTAAGATATGAAAGGTGTGCCTAAGACTTGGTTTTGTTGTGGTTTCATGCCTTTTGATGGCCAAGGGTCATGAGCTATAAGGGGACTTCTCACAAGTGATAATAAAAAAATGGGTGTTGCTGGTAAATGTATTAAGGGCCTTGGGATATATTTTTTCTACGATGGTTTTTGTGGACCCTTCAGTATCATTAAGAGAGAGAGAGGGAGGACCGTGTACATATTTAAAAGGTGCTTGGCACCTATGGATATGAATGGGTTGGCTACTACAAGTGGGCTAGGTAGGAAGCCTGCAAGCTTATATGTCTTAAGGAGCGTTATTAAAACGATACAAGCATCTGAGCATCTGGACTCTAGCTCTATATAGGCATGTGTATATGAGTGGAGTCCCCAGGGAATGTCTAAGTGCCAGATTCTTGTGTTTCGGTGAATGAGGGCTATGTGAAAAAGGAAGAACTTAGGATATATACAAATCACTATGATCTCGGGCTATGGAGTTCAAAGAATGGATGGGTTGGAAGCTGAGTAAATGTGCACAATGAGGTTGGTGCCATTGGATTAATGGAAATTTCAAAAAAGTGTTGTTGGAAGACAAAAAGGACCACGATTTCACAAGATGAGTTAATGGAGTCTATCTTGAACAGAAACAAGCCATATCTGGTCTACCTTGCATGTGATAAAGAATTTAATAAAATATGGACAAGTGCAAAAGTTCTAATTACATAGCACGAGAAGCCACTACTTTAGTAGACTCTGATCTTTATGGGAAATCAAGAAGGATGGAGAGATTTTCTTTCATTATTAATTCTGAACTGATAGTTAATTTCCAGCATGGATAAATGATCAAGTGCTCATCCTCGTGTTTAATTTAACTGCAGTATTGAATGAATAAAGCTCATTCTAAGAGATTGAAACAAGAATACCTATCTACGCAACAATTGTAGCCATGATGGTCCATACCCTTGGTAAGTGTGGATGTTAGAATATACCACATCGTGTGTTGTACTGCAATGAAATAAAACCGATGATTGTTGTTTTGATAGATGGGAATGTAGAGTTGTTGTGTGTAGAAGCATAGTGTGTGAAGTGTTGTGTGGGAGTGCTTGAGCTGAAGGGTGACTGATGCTGAGAGTTAACAATTATACAGAGTAGCTGAGGGCCAAGACCAGAGCTGGTTGAGCAGTAAATATGGAAGTGGATAGAATAATTGTAGAGTAGAATGGAATGTATTGGGTGGTGCAACTGATCAAGTTTATATTCTAAGCATTTGTATAGTCCTTTATTTTTAGTTTGAAAATTGTATGAAAAGTAGAACAATGGCTAGAGAAGGTAGTGGATTGCATTCATAATAGGCTGGTGCCTCTTGGAACGTAGTGGCTTGCATTCATAAGAGGTTGGTGCCTCTTGGAAAGTAGTGGCTTGCTATCTTAAGGGGGTGGGGCCTTCTCTGAGTGGGTTCTGTTATAACTCTGATATGAAAATATAAGACAATAGAAATAAACCCAAGAAATAAGATCTAAATGCTTCTTTATTATCAAACCCTTAAGGTAGGGCAACACCATACATTCACTCCTTAAGGAAGGAGAACACTCCACAAGCCATATGCTTGTACATACAATAATCCTTGACTATTCCTTGACATCCTCCATGTGGAGTCTTAACTCTAATAAGGCTCATACTGCAATCATGGATCATTACCATGGTTCCTCATACCATCCACTAATACCATGGCCATTCATTATACTAATACTTGGGTCCCTACATGATATTGGTAACCACCTTATTTATTACTATGGCCCATCCCATTATTACATTATTACCTTAGGTACCTCCCTTGGTACCCCATATTATCCCCCCTAGGTATATAACATTCCAGCCCCCTTAGCATGTTTCGTCCTCGAAACATGGGAAGAACATAAATAATAAGATCTACTAAAAAGCGTAGTCCACTGGTACCATGCATGTGCATCTAGCCATCCAAGAGAAAGGTGAACCCTTGCTCTCGCTGGTGCCTCGCTCGCTTGAGATGGAAGTTGACCATGGCAGCTCTTTTGTGTTGATGTGTAGTAGGTGGATCTTCGCTCCTTATCATCCGTCATACGGGGGTTATTGTCCTTGTGGCTAATTGGTTGCCATCTTGTTGGTTGTTTTCTTGCGGGGTGATGTGGGTGATGATATGTTGAAGTTTTAACCCATGGTGTCTTTTTTTTTAATTCACCCTGCTGTGGTGCCTGTTGTGGTGTCTTCTTTTCCAATATGACTTCAACCACTGAAACCTCCTCTGATGTATCAGCACCTGTAACCTTTTCTACTTCAGCCTCTGTTTGTGTTTGATTGTCTATCATCAATGGCTCATCATCTAATATGTCAGACCCTGGAACATCTTCTCCTTCAGGCTCCTTGGACTCTACCTGTTTATTAATGGAAATATCCTGTAATGTAATTTTCTTCTTTTTATACTAGAGTTTCAGGAATTTCTTCTGCACATTAATATTGATAGTACCCGCAGATTCCATCCAAGGATATCCTAAAACAATATCCATATTATCCATCTTTGAAGTATAAAAATCACCATGCAACACATACTTATCCATAGAAAGCTTCAAATCCTTATAAATTTGAATATCCTTATCATCAACCTGTGTATTTTCAATGTGTTTCGCTGGAATTTGCAATTTTTTTGCCAAGTTAACATTAATAAAATTATGCTTGCAACTAGGATTTATAGAAACAATGATATTCTCCTTTTGAATCAATCCATGAACCTGTAATAAGGATATACCAGTAGGAAATAGCTCCACATGTTTCTCCTTATCTTGTTTTCTGGCATGAGACCATCTGTCTAAAAGTAATTTTTCAAATTCTTCATCGGGCAGGTTGGAACATTTCTTTTGGTTAAGTAATCCCCACCATGTGGCTACCTCATCTTCAAAATTAAACACTAGAAAATTTCTCCAATTATGTGCCCATAATGACTTGTGTTTTTTCTTTATGTATCTTCAATAGTAGGACCATTATCTTTTCCTGTAAAAGCCATGAAGATGGTTTTGAAAAAATTCACTTACTTGGCGAAAATTTGAAATTGTCACAGTTTAGTCAATATTGCTCAGAATCCCTATTATGACCTATTTTTGGAAATGGAACAACCATTCTGCATCTGCCCGTGTGATAGAAATTCTGATCCAGGCACTAGAATTTCAGATCTGCGCTGCAACTCTCTCGTCGTCCCCAAAATTTCTGCAAAAAGAGTTGATTTTAAATCAGCGATATCTCCCTCATCCGGACTCCGATTCGACCGATTTGTTTTTTTGAAATAGGGTATATTTTCACATAGAATCCAGATCTACAATTATATTTTGCAGATTTTGCACCAGGACGTCCAGATCTGCATCGCAAACTCGTTGCCCTGAAAAATTGTATGCAACCCCACTGATATTTAGATCCGCGATATCTCCTTCATTCGGACTCCGATTCAACCGATTTTTTTTTTGAAATCAGATATTTTTGCACATAAAATCCATATCTGCAATCATATTTTGCAGAGCTTGTACCAGGACATCCAGATCTGCGCCACAAACTCGCTGCCCTGAAAAATTATCTACAACCCCACTGATTTTTAAATCAGCGATATCTCCTTCATCCGGACTCCGATTTGACCGATTTGTTTTTTGAAATCGGGTATTTTTTCACATAGAATCCGGATCTGCAATTATATTTTGCAGATATTGCACCAAAATGTATAGATTTGATCTGCAAACTTGCCGCCCCCGAAATCCTGCAAAAACAAAAAAAAAAATCTCCACTTTGGCCCAAGAAATTGCTCTCATACCACTTGTTATAACTCTGATATGAAAACATAAGACAATAGAAATAAACCCAAGAAATAAGATCGAAATGTTTCTTTATTATCAAACCCTTAAGGTAAGGCAACACCATACGAAGGAGAACACTCCACAAGCCATATGCTTGTACATACAATAATCCTTGACTATTCCTTGAAATCCTCCTTGTGGAGTCTCTAGCCTTTATATAGGCCTCATACATGCAATACCATGGATCATTACCATGGTTCCCTCATACCATCCACTAATACCATGGGCCCATTACATTATTACTAACTACTTGTGGTCCCTTACATGATATGGGTTAACCACCTTATTTATTACTATGGCCCATTCCATTATTACATTATTACCTTGGGTACCTCCCTTGGTACCCCATATTATCCCCCGTAGGTATATAACAGGTTCTCACAAACAAATTGATTTAATTAAGTAGGTTTTTAATTTCACATCATAATAACAAACAAATTGGAGGTTTTCTCCCTTTGGGTTTCCACATAAAAAATATTTGTGTCAATATGTGTGTGCTTCTCATTTGATGGATTGTGTGCACATGTGAATGATTTACTTTGAAATATATATAATATATATATATATATACCCATAAGAAATGAATAATTGAGCTTAGAGTTTAAGAACCTTACTATGTTAGGCCCCTATACTACTAATGTAACATCTTATTGTTATTAGTACAACTGCCTTATTATATTGTTGTACCCATTTAATTCCCATATTGTTATTATTGTGCCCCATAGAAGCCCATTATTGTTATTAATGTTCCCTTACATTATTATTGTTATGTCAGCTGTGATTATATTATGACCCCTTAGACTCCTATATATAGAAATGAGGTCTTGTCATTTGTATCATTCAAGAATTGTTCATTTGTGTAATGTAAAGGAGGTTGCACCCTCGAAGAGGCTTATTTCTAAGGCGCTGATCTATCTTTTCTATCTTTTTGTGAGTTGGTTCCATAACATTTGGTATCAGAGCTTTGGATTCTAGGGTTTTGTTGCTCCACATAGGTCATCGTGGAATTTTCGTTATAACTTTTTTACTGTCATGTTTCAGAAGAGAAAAAAAAACCCATTCGAGAAGAAATCGCGCTGAACCTCAGGTCCGAATTTCAAAGCTTGTATCTTTATATTTTGGGAGATATGATTTGAGGAAGTTAGGCTTTTTGCAAGCTCCAAAATTTAAACTAAAATAGGTCATTGTGGAATTTTCGCTATAACACTTTCGCTACAAAGTTTCAAAAGATAAAAGAAAAACCCATTTGAGAAGAAATCATTCTAAACCTTGGCTCTGGATTTCATATCCTGTAATACTATATTTTCAGATATACAATCTAAGGAAGTTAGGGTTGTTGCAGACCCCTGAATTACAGTCCAAACAGGTCACCTTGGGAAAATCATGATAACTTTTGCGTTGAGCATTAGATTGAATTTTTGCAAGAAGTTACGGAAAGAGGATGGACTATAGTTTTTGGGTACCATTTTCGGAACCTAAGGTTGAAATCGTGATCCGTGGTACGTCGTACAATTTCGATCTACTGAACAAGTCTATACTCAGGTTATCATAGGAGATTTGGCATAACTATTCATTGGAGAATCTAATCTTGATTAGACTCATGGAGTTAGAAAGAGGACTCAGAGGGATATTACAAACAAAAATTTAAGAACTTAAAGATATAAAAGTACAGAGTTATAGTCATTTCAAGATGGAGCTCCTAAAATTAAGAAAAGGCAAGATGAGGAAGTTTGATGGCAAGGATCCGGTAAATTGAATACTACAGATGGAGAAATATTTTGATGTACATGGTGTACCATTGTTACAAAAGGTATGTATTGCATCTAATTATTTAGAACTGAATCAACTTTTATGGTATAAAGGTCTTTTCTCTCGTAAACCACTTGTAACGTGGTCAATTTTCCTAGAGGAAATGATAGCTCATTATGAGGATACAAAGAGAAACTCCTTCTTTAGTCAATTGATAAATCTTGAACAAAAGGATCCAATGGTAGAGCACATTGAGAACTTTCAAAAATTGAATATAATGGTAAATGATATTTTAGAGAAGCAAAGGATTGATGTCTTCATAGGCACTTTAAAGGATAACATTCAACATGAGGTTTGTCTTTGGGAACCTGATTCATTGGAGAAGGCATTCAGGTGGGTAAGAAAAATTAAAAGCGAAATTATGGAAACAATGAATCCCACCACTCATGACTATAATTATGGAAGTGTTTCTTCTCCTAACCTTCCATAACCTACAAGGTTTACACCACAACAAGTAGAATAAAAAAGAGAAACATGGCTTTGTTACAATTGTGATAGAAAATGCACTAAAGGTCATAAATGTGTTGAGAAGTGTTGGAGAGGTAAATCCCCTCTACGGATAGGGGTGATCCCTACTAGCCCAGAATGGGTCTAGAAACAATCAATCAATGCTACTATGCAAGTTCCTAGTTGCAATTTAAAAGTGGGTAATGAACACCTACTTGGATTCCAGCGCTGTTGTTTGATGAAGAGATGCTCATCTCGCTCCTTCGCTCTAGTCGGTCACGATCCTCCACTATCCTCGTGGATGGACACCTGCACATGCAAAGAGAGAACAAACAAAAGCGTGAAATCTAGTAAAAGCAACTATACATCAGTCAGAAAGGATGTAATTCACATTAACCATTATAAGACAAATGAGAATGGAACCATAACAGTAGTCATCTATCTTTTATTAATCAAAACAGAGAAAGGTACAACCAATGTTCTGACGCTGAGTCCTTCTCAAGAGGGTCCAGCCAGCAAGTCTCATAAGCATTCACCCTTGGAGGTAGATCTCCCAAGACAAAACAACTCTCTCTCTCACACAAGGCAACAAGACTTCATAACCTTCCTTAAGCTCTCTAGCAATCCACACTTAACACACCAACTGCCTATTAAGAGCAGCACTAAGGCACTATGAATTCCTCTATGTCAAAAGCTATATGTCAAAAACTAGCTGCTCATGGCAATGGTGGAGGCTTATATAGGAGAAGGAGTCTCCATGGATGGTGGAAGGATAAGCTTATCTCCAAGAAAGGTGGCTCATATGACGAATAGACATGCCATAGAAGGGAGGGCGACCTTTACAAAGCCAACAACCAAGTCTGGAGTCATCTGGAAGGCTGGCTGTTAGAACAAACTCGCCCAAACAGGATCAACGCGGGTGCATAACTGTACTGGCGCGCTGACATCACATCCCAATAACAGAAGAAGTCTGGTCAGTGCGACTTAGTACAAGAAGAGGACGTGCTGGCTATGAAATTCGATCAACGCAGGAAACCCATGTGCTTCTGTGCTGGCAGCGCATCAATTACACTATCATCCGCTAGTTAGCGCGGTTATTTCAATAACAGTCGTGATGATCCAATAAACTTAGGCAAAGAGGGTTTTTTGGCCATTTCAGAGAGCATGAGCATGATGGATTTGATTTCATGACACAGTAGGGAGACTGACAAGGAGACAGTGACAATTTACTATGTAACAGTTGTCTTTACAAACTGCTTCTAACAACCAAGTCACATCGTCTAATCCTTCCGCTTCCCAAACTTCTTCAATTAATGTCGTCCAATCTGATAACCCCAAAGGAAGTCAAAATTCCAATGGGAAGAAGAAAGGACGAGGTAAGAAAAAGAACCAGGAGGGGAAGCCTGATGCAAACAAATCCGGCAATAATGTTGGTGGAGGTAGAAATGAGTCGAAAAAGAAAGTTAAGTTTCCATGCAAGTTATGCGGTGGAGACCATTTAACTCATCTTTGCCCCAAGATTGAAGATTTTGAGCGCTTGTTAGGGCAACAAGGGACTTCTAGTTCCCAAGCTATGTTAACCAACCCTTTTCCTCAAGGGCAGCAACTTCTTGCTAGCGCGATTTCAAACCCTGGAACCTCCGTAGGGGGCAACCAGGAAGGGGAAAAATCATCGAATGTTTTCATGATGGGTTCTAACGTCCATGTGGCTACTCAGTCACATGATTATGGTGAAGCTGAAACTTCCAAGGATAAGGCTGTTCCCGGAAGTACTGACCTTCATATCGAGCGACCCCCTGTTGAGACTATACCACGGATATTGAAAGGTTTCGCTAAATGCGCGACGATTAATCCTAATGCTAGGGCCGCCCAGAATTACTCCATTGTGGAGGATCTGGCTCAGAGTCCGTGTGCCATGTCCGCTTTAGAGGTTCTCCAGTCGTGTCCAGCTCAAAGAAGTGCTTTACTTTTCGCGATTGGGGCAGTCGATCCAACTAATTCTTTAGTGCTCACTTTCGACATGTTAAATGTTAGAAAACGACTCCCTCATCACATGGCTTTTCAAATAAAGTCTACATACCGGAAAATTAACATTTTTCG
The DNA here is from genome assembly GCA_000404065.3 of Pinus taeda. Lineage (NCBI taxonomy): Eukaryota > Viridiplantae > Streptophyta > Pinopsida > Pinales > Pinaceae > Pinus > Pinus taeda. The sequence goes on along the minus strand of APFE030545121.1, from coordinate 20,162 downwards.
AACTGTTATTGATGAAGGGGCTTCCACGTGCGTCATGTCGATGTCATGTTGGAAGGCTATTGGATCGCCTTCGGCCGTTCCTTCACCTACCGTCTTGACTGCATTCGATGGCCATTCTCATAAGCTGCATGGGATTATCTCGGCCTTTCCTATATGTGTTGGGGGGAAGGTTTTTAATATTGAAGTAGAAGTCGTAGATGCTAACCTAGATTATAATCTCCTCCTAGGAAGGAACTGGGTATACGAAATGGACTCCGTTGTTTCGACTCTGTTTCGTGTCATTTTCTTTCCTTGTGAGGGGAAAATCGTAAAGGTGGATCAATTAGATTATTCTCCAGTTGATCCTCAAGCAACTTCTGACTCTACTATTCCTTTAGTGGATAACCCTCGTCCGCCTACTGAGAATCTAGGAGTAGGGATGTATTCCTCGTTGATGGGTACCTTTGAGTTTCCCTCTCCTATCGCTAAAATCAATGTTATTTCATCATCTAGGGAGTTTTCTCGAGATGGGTTCTTTCGAACTTGTTATTTTTCGGACCCCTGGACCTTGCCTTCACCTATGACCACATTAGTTGAAGGACAAGAAAATGGAATGGCATTTCCTATATCTGCAACTGAGCTTAGATATCAGTCTATCGTGAACTCTGCGGATGACCATTCTACTCCTTTTTCTGAAGAGGAGTTAGATGGCGATGTGGCCCCCGCTTGGAGCCTTGATTCTACCTCTACTTTGGACTTCTTAGATTCAGTTTTACCATCGGAAGAAGCAATTCTTGAAGCAATGATGGGTATAGATCGACCTTGGGAAGATTTACATCATCATTCATACTTTCTTCCTCCATTGCAGGAGGTAGAGTCTAGATTCTCCGAGCTCTGTTCTAGTGATGTTTGTACGGTGTCAAACCCTTTGGCTCTAGCACACGTTCGTGCCAAAGGTAATATGTCGGTGATTTCAAAAACAACGCCTATAAACATCTCTAGGGACCCTAACACAATCGAGAATCTCTTCATCGGAATTGAGTGTTCCCCTAAATAAATTCAAATTTACACCGACCTGTTTAAAGAATTTCGGGATGTATTTGCTTGATCTTATGAGGAAATGCCTGGCATTGACCCATATATAGTTCAACATGAGATCAAGATGTACGAAAACGCCAAACCTGTCCGTCAGAGGCTTCGGCCGGTCAACCCTAGGAAAGCAGCAACTATCAAAGTGGAAGTGGAGAAGCTGCTAAAGGCAAGTTTCATATACCCTGTTCCTCTTACTGATTGGGTTTCTAACCCAATCCGTGTAGATAAAAAGCAAGGAACAATCCAAGTATGCATTGATTTTAGGGACCTAAACAAGGCTTGTCCTAAGGACAATTACCCCACGCCATTTATTGATCAGATTATCGACGAGTGTGCGGGTAATGAGATTTTTTCCTTCATGGATGGATTCTCTGGTTATAATCAAATTTCTATCCGTCCTGAAGACCAACATAAGATGGCCTTCATATGTCCCTGTGGTACCTTTGAATATAGAAAGATGCCTTTTGGTCTTAAAAATGCTGGAGCTACCTTTCAGCGGGCCATGTCTTATGCTTTCCACAACATTAAGCATATCATCGAAGTGCACTTAGATGATCTCGCTGCTCGTTCTCGAAAGAGAACAGATCACCCTAGCCACCTTCGAATGGTTTTCGAACGATGTCGTTTTTATAAAATCTGGTTGAATCCCAACAAGTGCGTTTTCGCGGTGACGTCCGGTCGGTTGTTAGGGTTCATTGTATCAAATGAAGGGATTCGGGTTGATCCCTTCAAGGTTGAGGCAATAGTTCGGTTGCCTCCCCTGTCCTCAATTCGTCAACTTTAGAGTCTTCAAGGGAAGGCTAATCTTACGGCAGTTTATAGAAAACTATGTCGAGATCACTAAAGGGTTCATGCGGTTGTTGCGGAAAGGAGTTCCATTTGTATGGGACGACTTTGTGCAACGATCGTTTGATGCTTTGAAAAAAGCATTAGTCTCTACCCCGCTTTTGAGCCCACCGGATTATGTTAGAGACTTCCTTTTATATCTCGCGGCAGCATAATCAACCATTGGTATGGTTCTGGTCTAGGAGGATGATGCTCTCACCGAGCACATGATTTATTATTTGAGCCGAGGCTTAATAGGCCCTGAACTTCGCTATTATCCGGTAGAGAAATTGGCCTTGGCAGCTGTTCATGCTGTCCAACGGCTCCGTCATTACATCTTGCTGCGCAAATTTTTTGTCTTAGCGGTAGTCAATCCATTTCAATTTGTCCTCAATAGGCGAGTGATTGGGGGAAAATATAATAGATGGATAGTCATCTTACAAGAATTCGATCTCGAATTCTTGTCAGCCAAGTCTAAGAAATCCATGGTTTTCACTGAGCTAATTTCTGAGTTGCCTTGTGGAGAGGATACGGTTTATGAGGAAAGTTTTCCCGACGAACATTTATTCCTCATCTCTTCACTCAACCCTTGGTATGGAGATATCATTGTCTATCTCCAGACTTCGAAGTTTCCCTCCACTTTTTCCAAGGATGAATGTCGTAAATTACGTCACCTCGCCAAGAACTATGTTATCATTGGTGATACCTTATACCATTGAGGGGTTGATTCAATCCTTTGGCGCTGTTTAAACTTGGAGGAAGCAGATTTTGTGCTTAATGATTGCCACAGTGGAGCTTGTGGTGGTCATCTATCAGGGCTTGCTACAGCCCAACGCATCTTACGTGCCAGCTATTTTTGGCCTTCACTTTTTAAAGACTGTGTCGAAGCGGTCAAATGTTGCCACCCTTGTCATATCTTTACTCGAAAGATGCATGCTCATCTAGCTCCTCTTTTTCCCGTTGTCACAGTCAGTCCATTTACTAAGTGGGGTATTGATTTTACAACTTGTAATCCGCCTTCAGCAGCGAATCACAAGTACATTATTGTGGCGGTAAACTACTTTACGAAGTGGGCCGAAGCCATGCCCACTTATAAAAATGATAGTGACACGGCAGCTTTGTTTCTCTTCAATCAGGTTATCTCAAGATTCGGTGTCCCAAGAGAGATTCTCACTGATCATGGCAGTCACTTCCAGAATCAACTCATGTCCGAATTGGCCCTTAAATTAGGTTTCTGCCAAGAGCATTCGTCTCCTTATTATACTCAGGCCAATGGACAGGTCGAGGCAGTCAATAAAACTCTTAAGACGATACTCCAACGGACAATCGACAAAAATCGGTCCAATTGGCACGTTATGTTGTATTCGGCTCTTTGGGCATACCGGACCTCCGTAAAGACTGCTACTGGTTTTACACCTTTTCAGTTAGTTTACGGGATGGAAGCTATCTTTCCGATCAAATGTGAAATTCCGTCTCTCAAGTTAGCTGTAGAGCTCCTTCCAGAGACTTTGAGTCTCGAAAAGCGCCTCCTTCACTTGGAACATCTCGATGAGCAGCGTCGCAATGCCGCCATGATGAATGAAGCCCATAAGAAAAGGGTAAAAATGCAGTATGATAAATATGTTCGTCCTCGAGTCTTTTCTGAAGGCGACCTTGTCTTGGTCTATGACCAAGATAAAGACGCCTTGGGGGCAGGCAAGTTTAAGCCTATGTGGTGTGGTCCTTTCATTATTAAATGAGTTTTAGAAAAAGGATCGTATGAGTTAATCGATTTTGAGGGAAACAAGCTGGCGGAGCCCCGAAACGGGCTCTACCTAAAGAAGTACTTTGCTTAAGTAGAAGTTAGGCAATGGATTCTTTGTAAATTATGTATATTTGTACATATATTATCGAGAGTTTTGTGATGTCAAACTTTTTGGTCTGCTGTTGCAGGTGTTGATGGATGACTTGGTCTATTTTGGGTTTGCCGATGGTGCTAGTCGGCACACTCGGAATCTCGCTTCTGCAGCTTGGGTACTTTATTATCCAACTGGTCAATTAATGGTATCAAGGGGCGTATGCATTGGTCCTGCTTCAAATAATATGGCTGAGTATACTGCTGTTATTAATTTACTATCCGAGGAAATCTCTTATGGGATCAACTCGTTAGTAGTGTATCTCGATTCTCAATTGATAGTGTCTCAATTAAATAACATTTATCGGGTAAGGGATCCATCTTTATATCGGCAGTATTTAAGAGTGAGGTTGTTGCAAAGTTCATTTGCTTATATTAATTATTTGCACATTCCAAGATCTCATAATTGGTTAGCTGATTCTATCGCTAATCAAGCATTAGACTGGCACATCAATCATTCATCATAAAATCAAAGCATCAAAAAGTCAAAATGTATATATATATCATCATAAAAGTGTCTCGAGTGTACATATGTCATCCAAAAAATATACAAAATTGGGACTCAAATGCCCATAATCATGTCCGGCATATCTAATGCCCCAGCTCAGGATGAGCGGCCAAGTAGTTAGCTATCGCATTAGCTACATGACGAAAAGTGAAAACCCAGTCACGTGGCATGCCAACCACATGACGCTGCATATCCTCCGGAAGGTCCTCTATAGTAGCCATCGGTACTTGACAGCTCAGTCTAGTCAGGTGTCGCTGGACATTGTGTAGAGTCCGTTCCGTCTCAGCAGCCGCCTCTTCGACTCCTCGGCCCCGTCGTCGGTGCCGTGGGAGTCCATCTGGTTGTACAGGCCCAATGTCTGGATCATGACCATCATATCAGTCATTTGAATCTCAGCAAAAATATTTTTCGAAATGCATCATTATATTTGAAAAATCCAAAAAAAATCATAAAATAAAAAATCTTACCGATCTCGCCCCACACTGCATCTGGCGGTAAAGCTAGGTCAGGATCTCCTCGGAAGTCGAGCCCGACATAGGGGTAGTCGTCTATGGCGATGATCTGTTGATCCCACCAGGTGAAGAAATCATCATCGAATGCAGTCCTAGGAACCTCCCCACCCCCCAGACGTTTCATCAGATCAGCCCACCGGCCCATGTGTGGATCGCGTGGGGTGCTGATGGAAACTGCTACCCTGGGGCGGAGTGCAAGAATCCTCTCGAAGAAAAAGGTGCACAAGATAGTCCCATAGCCGAATTTTTTGGTTTGTCCCCTCTTAATGGAAGTGAGCTGGCTCTTCATGCTAGCGAGAAGAGGAGTACACCAGTCAAACATTGTAGTAAGACAATCCACTACCACGCTCATGTTGAGCTGTGATGCCTGATGCAGTGAGGATGATCCATTCACTCTAGCTATAGTGAACAAGATGATCCTTAGTGATAAGCTCTCCACGTGTGCAATGGAGATCTGGCTCCCAACTTTCTTGGGATCTCCTGGGCAGTATATCTGTACATAGTCCTCTATAGTAAGGCTACTTCGTGTCCTGCCTCGGGACTGTACTACCTCTCCCCTTCGGGAAAGGCCTGTGATAAAATATATGTCCTCCACTTCCACTCTGAGTGGCATCTGATCAATCATGAAGGCTTCCTCATCGACATTCCAATAGTCAATGAGCATTTCAAGCATCGGGACCTTTGGCTTCATGTTCGGCAGTTTTTAAAAATTTGAGCAAGCCGCATCCTCGTAAAGCATCCAAGGCTTGAGGATCATTCATAACCTCATTATCAACCGCTGCATGTTCCCTTTCATGCCATGTGATCGACATCCTGAGAAGAAATTGAAGTTTCAACCGTTAGTTTTCATTTAAATTAGTTCACGGCGTATACGCGGGTTACTGTATACACAGTCGCATATAGGGCCCACGTGTACGCGGGTTTCATATTATCAACCCGCGTATACGCCGCGACGAAATTTTGATCAATAATTCAACGGTGAAACATCAATGGAAAACCTTAAAACTAATGACAATGAATTGCAAGCTAAGTGTAAGGGTTACCTGGAAGATTTTGTGGAATTTGAACGGTCGAAATTGACACACGAGAAATTTGCTCCTTTCGCTCCAAATATTTTCTCTCCAACTCAAACGGTAACAATGGTGAGTCCAAAATCCTTTTTATAAGTTTTGAAAATGCAAAATTTTTTCAAAATTTCATTTTGTTTGGTTTCATGTGACTTTTAGCTTGGGAGCTTGGAGTGTCGAGATCGGTTTGCTTTTCAGGACATTTTCGACATTTTCGACTTTTTCGAGACAGTTCCATGACTGCTGACCCGTCATGGCAGGTATCGTTTTTCACTGGAATATAGGTTAGGTACATCACTTTTCCGTTGCATTATGCATACTAGCCTCCATCAGTTGATACATCTGCCATAGGGTCGATCCCATCGTGTTATGGTTCGTAAGCCATCTACACTCCCCGATTTTTTAAATCATGACACGATGGTAGAGCCATCCTTTACATGGGCATCGTAGTTAGCACCTCACTGACATTTGTTGCCCATGCTACTTCAATTTGAGTAGGCTCGGGAGTCCTCTACAGTCCCGCCATGACTTATGCATTGAAGACTCATTCCTCTTAGCTTCTTTGCTTTGTTCTAGCCTTATACCCTAGAGGCTCCTTTGTGTTGAGTTGTACTACTCCATTGCATGTTGACCATTTGCACCTTTTGGGCTAGAGCCAGCTTCACTTGGACTTGTGTTAAAGCCAACTTTTTACCATGACGACTACGAAATCAACCTTGCATACCTTTGACTTCTACAACTTGACACACCTTGACCCGTGGAAAGAACATACCTTTGAGTGTCACAGACCAGTTTTCGCCTCCCTGCATTGAGCATAGGAATGTTCCCCTCCCTGGAACTAGATCATATGTTTCATCGACACTCGTTCTTTCCACTATACCATAGAATTCTTTTATTATTTTTCGAGCTTAACATAAAAAGACAAAAAAATTAAATATTCCAAAAAAGAGTGGGAACGGGACAGTATTTCCATCTATTATTGGCAGCTAGAATCAGTCATGTCGCCCTTGAATAAAGCACTCAAAACAAAGTCTCCTCCGCTTGGGTGGGATTTAGTTTGACTTAGGTACGTCTTAACCTTTGTTATTGAGTTAGTTCTCCCCCAATTGGTTATCTCTTCCAATCATATGGAGGGTTCGTTCGTGCCTCCTGCATGACGAACTTATACAGATTCATCCATATGCTGCCATAGTCACATTGATTCATGCTTTTGTTCAAGGGAAGTTAGCCTGAGTCGGCCTCTCTGCGGTGTCTCTTGACTCATTTTTCAGTCGGCCATCCCGGTTGTCAGTGTCATGTCTTACATCACATCAGTTATATTTGTCCTTTACTCGTGCTGGTTTGAGAAGGTCCCCATTGACTTCTTGCCGGCGGGTCTTGTCCTTATCGACGACAACATCTTGCTCTGAGGGCAGGCCTAGAG
>APFE030545121.1:0-12842 GCA_000404065.3 Pinus taeda | reverse complement strand
GTTTTCCATTTGCCCCTATTGGTGGATCCCCCGCCTCTGTGTCAGCTTTCATTATTGGTTGGTTCAGAGTTTTTCTGCCGTGTGCTAGCTACATCTTGTGTATGCCGGAAACGTACTTCGGTTCGGTTACTACATCTTTTTTCATCTGATTCCTTCCACATTATTTGCCTACGGGTTACACTCGCACTAGATTGATGAAGGATGCCTTAATGCTTCCTTTTAGCGGATCTTTCCCTATCGACTCCGACTCATTGCTCTGGGGCAAAGATCTAGAGTCCATTTGGCAGTACCTTGGGGTTTGCAGTCATTAGTGGTAGATCCTTCGCTATCGACAGTGGGAAACCATGATTGTCTCCTGACCGATAGATTCTTACAGGTGTTCGACTTCATCTCATTTATTCGCACTTGTTAGTCTGTATTGGGTACCTTGACGCTCATTATCATTATCGGTGAGTAGTCTCGCGTTTGTTAACGGTATACATCAATGAACGGCAATCAAATGATTTCTCACATGGTCGACTGCAGATCATTTATTCCCATGGTGTAGAAATGTACCACGAAGGTCAGTGAAGACCTCAGGTTGTATCAGCATTCATTGGTTCACTTGACAGTTGCTCCTGTTGCTGCTAGTTGATACCACTCCACCTTATATGTTGCAGTCATTCATGACGACATTCTATATGCTGACACCTGATTTTGCAGTGTAGTACCATCCTTTTCCATCATGTTTAGTTGGTACCTTTTGGGATCAGTCTTTGATATCAGTGATCCGTTGTATCTTTCAGCATCATTGACAGTTTTATATGTGATATCAGACATGTACTTGTTCGATCATGATCAGATTTGAATCCATTATGTATTTTCCAGTCATTTATACTTGTATACTTAGTGGATCCGCTTGTACTTGATATGCGGACATGCTTTGCTTTCTCTGAGCATGGGTATACCCAACTCAGATGGTGTTTCTTTCTGATCTTCTTTTGTGGCTTGGCAGGCTGAATTCTGGTGAAGTACTCCTCGACTTTTGGCAGATTTCCTTTCCATGTACTTGCTTAATATATTTCGGCCATCATGTACCCCTTCTGACCATATATATTAGGGGGCATCTGTTATAGCTCCAAATCTCGCTATTATGGTTTGTGATGCTACACTCATGGCCTAGGGCAACCCTTCCTTCCAGACCTGGTCCAAAATCTAAAAAACAGTTTTTTATTCCCTTTACGCGACATTTCCGTGAGTTAAACGCATGTATACACGGGTTCATATATACCCAACCCGCGTATATGTATTAAAACACTTAAAAAAATATAAAACTCCTTATTTTCGTGCGGAGATCGTGGGTTTTACCTGCTGATCACCTATTAGTGCCCATGGCCTCAATTGTCCCCAACCAATTCCTAACTAAAAAACTACTTTGGAATTGGTATAAAAAGACACCAAAGGGAAGGCCTAAGGGAGGAGAGAAGAGAGAGAAAGGTTACTATACTGATATTTTCCCCCTGATCAGGTCTGAAGACCCTTGTGCCTTCTGCACTTCCCCCATTTGTACAGGAAACCCTTGTTTCCTTGTGATTTGATGTTCATCCCTTAGTTATGGCATCATGGAGTGAGTCTTGGAAGGAGGTATGCTAGAGGCTTGAGGCGGGACGGATCCAGAAGGAGGCTGAGCTTGGAGCCTACAAAGGTTGCTCAAGTGATATTACTCTTTTTGTACTTTCTATTTGTCTTTAATAAAGAAACACGTCTTGATTCCCGATATGTTTCTTCTTTATGTTTATGATGTTCATGTTTGAATTTCATGTATGAATGGATGTTAAAATTTTATAACTAACTTCCTTCTTGTATAACATAAAGATGATTTTTGTATGAATCTTTGTCCATATGCTGCTGCATTCTTTGGAATTGTTGGTTTTGCAGGAGAAAGGAGTGAAAGGGACGTGAAGAATGGTTTGCACCCTTGAGGAACTACCCGAACGTAGGACCTGAGGTACGTCCTTCTTACTTTAGAATTAGCTTTTGCTAGCTTAATGGCTGTGTGTGTGCATGTTTCTTTGTTTATACAACTTTCAGTCTGCTAGGGTTCCACCCAAAAGCCCTAGGGGATAAAATCCCTCAACACTTGTCCACATCAGTGTGTCCATCAACTACTATGTCTTTACCAAAGGCAAAATCCAAGAGAGACCTTGGTATGAAACCAAAATAGGTCTCAAAAGGAGATCGCTATGTAGAAGAATGTTTAGCTCGGTTGTAAGCATGCTGCACATAACATAGATGTTCATCCCAAAGCTGGGGATGCTTGTTGCAATAGCCTCTGAGCAACTGGATTACTATCCTATTAACCACCTATGTTTTTCCATCTGTTTATGGATGAAAAGTTGTGCTCTTCTTCAATCTGGTGTCCACCAACTCCCATAGACTCGACCCAAATTTCCCAACAAATCAGGTATCTTGATCAGATACAATGGAAGTGGGTAATACAAAATGAACCCATACATGCTGAAAGAACAACTTTGTTATTTGTTCAACTGTAATATGTTTATTACAAGGTATTAAAATACACATTTTGCTGAACCTATCCACAATAACATATAAATAGTCACGACCTTTTGTAGTCCCCCAACAAAGTCCATGGGAATACTTTCCCAAGGATGAGAGGGAAATGGTAATGGAGTGTACAAGCCTAGTTTCCTATTGCTGGCTTTACTTTTAGCACACATAGTACACCCTCTTACATATCTAGAAATTGTCTCATTCATTTTTGGCCAATAACAAAATCTTTGCAACTATGCAACTATTTTACTTACACCAAAGTGACCTGATATTAGAGAAGTGTGTGGTTCTCGAATTATCTTTACTCTTTCGATTTGAGGAATGCATAACTTTCCCAAATGATACAAGAGTTGTTCCTTAACATGATAATCCAATTCTTCTACTTTTTTGTCATGACTTAAAGTTGCATATACATCTTTAAAATATATATCTTGAGCATATTGTTCAATGTAGCTTTCATGCAATACTGAATTATGCTTAAGTATAGTAGATGCTTTTATGATTGGTCTGGACAACATATCTGCAACTTTATTGTGTATGCCCTTTTTATATCTGATGACAAGATGAAACTGTTGTAGAAATCCCATCTACCTATAATGTCTTGATTGCTGCAACTTAGTTTGTGAGTGCAAATATTGAAGTGGTTGATGATCGGTATGTATAATTGTCTCTTTGCCCATTAGGTAATGTTTCCATTTTTTCACATTTTGTACTAATGCATACAATTCTTTATCATATGTGGGGTAATTAACTACTATAGATTTATATGTTTCAGAATGGTAACATATGGGTTTACCATGCTACATCAACACTGCTCCCATGGCATAGTCACTGGCATCCATTGCAGTCTCAAAGGGTCTTTGAAGATCAGGTAGTGCTACTACTGGTGCTGTACTAATCTTTTCTTTTAAGGTGTCAAAGGGTTTATGTTGTTTTCCTCCCCACTGAAACGCCTTGTTCAATCTTGTTAAAGTATGTAAGGGAGTTGCAATAAAGGAAAAGTTAGAAATAAACTTTCTCCAATACTGTGCTGCTCCTAGGAAGCTTTTAACTTCTGTAGCAAATTTGGGTTTAGGCCAGTTTACGATGACTGTAACCTTAGAGTGATCTATCTTCAATTCACCACCCCCTACAATATGACCCAAATAATTCAAAGATGTTTTTCCAAATTCACATTTTGATAGATTAACACAAAGATTTTCTCTTTTCAAAACATCTAAAGTCTTCTTTACATGCTTCAAATGTTTTTCCCATGTTTTACTAAATATAAGAATGTCATCTAAATATACAATGACAAAATCATCAATAAAAGACCTGAGTACATCATTCATTACTCTCATGAAAGTAGCTGGAGCAGTAATTAAGCCAAAAGGCATAACCAACCACTCATACAATCCCTGCTTTGTTTTGAAAGTAGTCTTCCATGCATCTTGCTCTGCAACTCTGACCTAATGGTAGCCACTATGCAAGTCCAACATGGAAAAGTAAACAACTTCTTTCAATTGATCTACTAGATCATCTATGTGGGGAAGGGGATAACGATTTTTTATTGTTATCTTATTCAGTGCTCGGTAATCAATGCACATTCTCCATGAGCGATATTTCTTTCTCACCAAGACAATTGGAGACCCACAAGGTGATGTGTTAGGTCTTATGAACCCTTTCTTAGATACTCTATACATTTCTTCTACCATGGCTCTCATGGTCATGAAGCTATCCATGAACTGGGAATCTGATTCCAAGGGATTTTCTTCTGACATTTTCCTCTTAGGACAGACTCTTCCGATTTTTGGGTTAGCTTCGACCAACTCTCCTTCTCCTAATTTAAGATTTGATCTAGTTATCATTCAATAAAAGAATCCAGCATAAGCTTGTCTAACCTTAGTAACCTAGAGCTCCGATACCACTTGATCTATAATTGATCTACGACAAACAACTAAGGTATTACAGACTCATGTGCATGGATGTGCCTATGTTATTTTTTGCAATCAATCGATAAGACTGTGAAATACATAGGCACTGAAGCAGTTAGAGAAAATATAACAGGCAAACATGTAAACACAACAAGTTTAATAAGGAGTTCACCCAACACTCTTGGGCTACGTCTCCCAATCCAGCCTTCAATGGTGGCCTCTCTATTATGTTTTCAAAAGTAGAGTTTTTACAACAGTGAGCTCAATTTGAGTCTCACACAACAGATACAATTCAGTAGGATTGTACTTGGATCCCCTAAGTCTCTGGAGTACATAGACTCTCCTTACTGAAACTTGACCTCTATTGGTCACCGTAGTATGAGCCCAATTTGAGACTCACACATGACATGCATATATAGAGGATTTCGCTTGAACCTCTCAAGCATTCTCTGGAGCACACAGATTCTCTGACTCTCTCTGTCTCTGTCTGGCTCGATGCTGCCTTTGCTTTTGTAGGTCAGCTCGCTTCTTCTCTCTGCTCCCATCTTTCTGCATCTAACTAACTCTTCCTTAATTCACTTCCCCTGCTTTCACTGTTAGTCTGTGGCTTGAAAGCCAATCTGCTTTTTGACTATTCATTTCCACTTCGTGGCTTTCTGGTTCTCCTGCCTCTATCCATTTGAATCCCTCTGTTATGCGTAATCATCACTGTATAACACTTCATAGGGAGATGGCCACCTATTCTATAACGGATGAGGGTGTCAGCTCTCTTTGACATGTTTGAACGGTCGTTATTTTTGTTTGCTCCAAGAATGCCTGCAAAACCGAATCTTTTGCCAGCTTATCATCCATGTCAGACTTCAAATCCCATGTGATATTGCTCTATAACTTCATCAAATATGGTCACCCAACGTGTCTCCACTATTGATTTGGGCCCCAAAACTCCTACGGTTCTCACTCATATTAGGCGATTTAGTAGCTCGATGGTTACCTGCCCGATGTAAGCGATTTTCTCTCTCTTCCGCTGGACACGTGGCAATCGATGTGTGGCATCGGGTGGGACTTGGTTGAAACCACTTACCACCTCGAGCCCTTTCGATATCCTGCCGGTTTTGTGGAATCCTGCCCCTGACAGAATTGACACAATATCCTTTACATTTTATAACCTTTCAGGTCCAGGCTCTCGAGGATTTTCCACCTTTGAGGGGTTTGCCCGGTGTCGCTAATCGCATATTAGAAACCACCCCCTTTTCTTGAAAAGGCCTCCCATTTTGCTAATTTGTGACAATGCGTGTTACCATGGACCAATGGTCTGTGCGCTTGACTGAGGGTCCTCGTTGCTCCACGATGATCACAAATTGCAACTGTTACGAGGATATCTCTAATAAGCTTGATCTTTTAAGGATTTGAATTTTTGGAATGGTTTTAAAGTGTTTATGAAAATTTAGAGAGTGTTCTAGGATCCATTTCGGATCACTGGCATTCGTTTCTTATAACTTCGTACCTGCTATATCTATAGGTATTATTGTTGGAAATTGGTATCCTCCTTCCATAATTTCCCAAACATTGGCTCCAAGTGACTGAAGATAGGTTCTGATTCTTATTCTCCAATATACCAAGTCGTTCCCATTGAAGATTGGTGGTCTAATAAATCCCATGCCTTCATGATTGTTCATCTTCAAATATCTCCCTTCAAGCGATTAAGATTCTTCTGAAGGACCTTCAATAAACTTTCATTTCCGAATCAGATTTATATATGCTACTTCAATGAAGTGAACTTGCGTGTGCACGCTATTGTGATTAAAGAAACCAACATATACCCAAAGAACTTATGATTTAGTTAATTTATCATGTGTTGATCTTTAATCAATGCATCATAATCTTATCATACAGTAACTATGTGCAGTAGCAACAGAATAAACCATCACACATAAGAAACACACATGAACACCAAGATTTAAGGTGGAAACCAATGCAAGACAAAAAGCACCTGCTGATGTCATCTTTGTCTTCGTCATATAAAGAAAATCGGTTTATAATCGTGTATTGGTGCAAACTCATGCTAGTACACAAGAACCCACCTGCAGAAGGCTACAACCTTCTCTCCTTTTCTAGCTTCTACTGGAAGGGAGCTACAACCCCCTAGCTCTTGTACTAGCCGATATGTTTACTAGTATGTAGGCACTGACTTACTGAAGGCTACGACCTTCTCTCTTACTCCAAGGACCATGTTTCATAAATTTTCAGACTGGATACTCATGGTACACAACAACACAATATGAAGGCCACATTTCATCAAATTTTCACACTAGACCCATCATAAACTTTGAAACTCAAACTGCATTAACCAATAATCAGTTAATCTGAACTATTAGATCACTGTCACCAGAGCACTGTGCTGAACTAAGAAACTTGCATCATCATTCAGAACCAAATGCAACCTTAAAAATCATACATCAGAATGCATACGCTACTTTACTGAAACCAACCTGTGTGTATGCTACTTCTTTTAACCAAACTTCGTATACCTCCAAAATTACTGAATCATAAAACATCTAAATGAAAACTGTACCAACCAGTAATAATCTGAAGATCTACTATCAAATTATAGATATATAAATAGTGAGAAACAAAGATAACCCTTCTCACTTAATCAATCAATCAATCAGATACAAAATCCTTATGAATTCATTTTTACGTTCGGATCTAAGAAGACTTCATTGATAGACAATAGTAAAACAACAGCACAGATCAGATAGATCAGTCATTTATAAACAACCAGATTTTCCTTTTCATACGCTACTTGGAAGAGTTGAACTGACGTGTATACGCACCTTTACCAAAGCGAACCAGCGTATAGATCTAAATATTAACTTACAACTTTGTTTCTATTCCAGACTTCAGACATACCTAGATCGTGACATTTAAAGAATAAAACATGCGTAGGAAATCAAATCTACTGCAACCAATATCAAATGATACAATGATAAGTCATTTCCGGTCTCATGATTCTAATCCAACATTATATCCAAGGTGCACAAAATATTTCATATCATATCCTACTCATAGCCCCTGCAACATGAATATACTTCAGATAGAAGTATTCTTGAGAAACCCTTTCACTTGCACACCTCGTCCTTTGATCTTCTCCTCTTTATAGAGTTTTTGGCCTTTCTCAATACCAAGGACCAAAACAACAATTCGAGCATGTGGTATTCTTGGATGGGATCAAATAGTCATTACTTCACTCAATATTTTGTGCTAATACCATGGTATTGACCCTTTGTATTCTTTAAACTTGAATTTCCTTGTTTTTCCAACCTATACGCACTTTGCCTCTTGCGAAAGTGCGTGCATACGTATACTCTCTTTGTATTCTGTTAACCCACGTGTATACGCCTCTTTATCAAAGTGAACTTGTGTATACAATTTACAACATCCTTTTCCTTCAACTTCTTGATTCTGATCAGTAGACCTTTGTTCTAACTTCCTTCTCTTCTATACCAATGTCATGTTACCTCTGAATTGACCTATTACAATGTGAGTTTCCTTTTATCAAATCTGAACTGACTTGTGAGTTATTTTCCATCAAGGACAACACTTGTATTATAGTGCCAACACCCTACGGTCTAATTCGTAAACATGGAAATTTCATTATAGATGTAAATACTCTTAACTTAGTTAAAATTTTATAAATACTAAAATTTGGACTCTTAATTATGATGGATCTAAATTGTGTGATGGGTCTAGTTTGGGTTGAATCCTAGTGGACCCCAATAGAAATAAAGCGATCATATCTTTTGCTTGGAGTTTTAATGTATGAATATCTCAGTCGAATATGAGGCACTAATCTTTGTAATAAAGAAAGTCATTGACTTGTAGGTAGAGTGCATCAAATTTATTGGTGATTTAGAAATAATCACCAAGCATTTACAAAATACAATCCATTTTTTATCAATTCATTTAAAGAAATAATATTAAGATGTATGGTACCTCATTTGATATTTCAAATATTTGAATATTATATCAGTGTCGATAATTAAAAATGTTGCAACTGATACCTTAGCAAATGCAGCAACAAATTTCACACCTTTGAGAGATGGCTTTTTTATTGAGATAGTTTATAAACCCATAATTTTGGACGATGTCATTAATTTGCATGTTTTCAATGATGATCAATAGATACTAGAATTTATCACCTACTCGGATATGTTCATGAATGCAACCATTGATGAAGAGGATCACAAGTCCCTAGAGGAAAGAGATAAACTGCAAGAAGTAAATCACATGCCTAAATGTGTTGTGTCATTGAAAAAACTATATGATTTGTAGAATTGTTTCAGAGGCCATCCAAATACTAAGACACAAATCTCAACATTGATGTATGAAAAAATACACCTAGTTACAAAAAAGATCTCAAGTTCCTAAATCTCTATACTTGTTGTACTCCATATGAACGTCAATCATGTATACAATTGTTTAAGTAGTATTGAGATGTCTTCACCTAAACATATGATGATCTCAAGACCTATGACACATGAATCATATGAGACATCATCGCTATAAAAGAGGGTGTCCAACCACTTCAACAAAATCTATGAAAATTGCATCAAATATTGGAACCACTAATACAAAAATGATTCAAGTTGTTGGATGCAAGGATCATTTTTAATGTATGGGATTCTACTTGGGTTTTGAATTTGGTTCCTATCAGGAAGACATTAGGATAAATACATTTATGTGTATACTTTCATAACTTGAATCATACATCAAAAAAGGATGACTAACCTTTCTTGTTGAATGAGAAAATTCCTTAAATAATCTTAGGTTCTAAAATGTTTTTTTTTTGCTAAATAAGTCTAAGATCTATTACTATAACAAAATGATACAAGGAGGCTCTGGCCTCTATATTTTTGAGCCAAGGTTCATGGCATAATGTAGCAAAAACAAAATTAATACTATCCAGAAGTGGGAAACTAGTCCAATCCAAAATAAATTTGCTGCCTGCGCAGGGAAACCAACATACGAACATGGAGCAATATTCTATTGAATTCATACTAACTGTTTTACTAAAAAATTCAAAAGTAAACCCATAGACTTGGTTGCCGACAACCTAAAACCTGAATACGTGTGGTGAATTAGTTGTCATTTGGTGCTAATGGGTGTTCTTTGATAATTAGGCACCTATAGGAATCGGGGTCGTCCTCATCTTTCCGCAGTGCGCTTGTGTCATCCTTTGCCAGAGGTTCTCAATTTTTCTCTACTGCAGAAGGCTTGCCCTGAGCAGTATCGCTCTTCTCCATTGCATGTGTGGGGCATCCTTCATCACTGGAACTAAAAATTTTTCTTTAATTGATGGATTTTCCAATTATAACTAAGTTTTACTAATTTAACCTGACTAGATAAAAACAACATTAAGAACTAGGTGGGGTAGTTTCGCATTCAAACAAATTATTTTTAGGCTTATCAATGTTAGTGTCACCTTTCCACAAGCCATCGATATTGCATACAATGGATTAGTTGGGAAAAGTGTGGTTGTATATCTCGATGACCTAACAATATTTTCAAAAAGACAATAATATCATTTGCATCATCTCAAATGAACTTTTGAACATTGTAGAAAGTATGATATGTCACTCAACTCCAAGTAAGAGTATTTTTTCCATATCCAAAGGAAATCTCTTGGGACACTTATAGCTAAAATTGGGGTATCTTTTGATTCAGAGCAAGTTAAAAAAATCGAACACAATTTTTTTTCCCAAATGGAAAGAAGGGCATGCAATATTTCTTAGGTAAGATCAATTTTGTCCAAAAAATCATATCTATTTTTTCCCAAATTGTAAAGCCACTACAAGATATGATTAAGAAGGTGCCACTTTCAAATGGAATCAAAAGGATAAGGAGGAATTTCTTAATATTAAAGAAGTTATTGCTGAGTCTGCTACCTTATTTACCCCTAACTTCACCAGAAATTCAAGAGTTACACATTCACATCAAACTCTTCTCATATTTTTTGTTATGCAAAAGGATGATCACATAGATGAGTGGACCATATTATTAATGAGTATAGGTATGCAAGAATCCAATATTAATTACCCTAATATTGATAAAAAAATATTATGCAATATAAAAATCCATGAAGCACTTCAAGAATTACATCCTAAAGAGCCATGCAAAGGTGATTACTCCCCATCCTACAATGAAATCTTTATTTGTACAAAACGAGTTAGGGGAATGAAGAGTTAATTGGATGAAATATTTACAAGAGTGTGAGTTTGAATTTAAGATAAATCACACTATCAAAGTTCATGGATTATGAAAATTAGCTACAAAATATGTGGATCCTCAAACGGAAAAATGATATACCAGGAAGAAGAAATGACATGTATAATTTATATTTTTTACAAGCATCCACTTTTCAACCATTTTGGTACAGTGAATCAAGACAATATTTATAAATTGTACCTTGCCTTTAGAATTTATAGCTAAATAAGAATGAGTTATCATGCTCAAGTTTATTCAATATCAATTGATCCACAAGGTTATGTTCAAAAACCATCATAACAATATTTTACTGCATTTCTTATAGTCTTGTGAGGTGGATAAAATCCTTAAAGGTCCACTTGGAGGCCACTATAATGATGATACTACAACACAAAAAGTTAATTGGGTAAGATACTATTCTCTTACATTGTTCAAAGATGCTCACACATAAGCCTGAAAGTGTCTTACTTTCCAAAGGTGTGTTGGGAGGGAGAAAAGGTCAACAACCCCATTGCAATAGATTAAAGTAGAATAACATTTCCAATAGTGGGGGCTAGATATAATAAAAAAAATTATCCACACTCGTCTAAGAAGCACAAGTTTATTTGTACAACTAAAAATTATTTTATGTGATGGTTTGAGGTCATTCCCTTAAAGCAAATAGTGATGCATTTCATCAAACAAAACATATCACCAATTTTGATGTTGTAATTTCTCTCTTTTTTGATAATACCACATACTTTTCATCATTGAAATTATATATTTTTCTCCTGATAAAGTAATTATACATAAACATTCTTCTAACTATTATCCCTAAGGAAATGAATTGGCATAATTAAGTAATAAAAATTTGATCCATATTATCAAGAAAATCATACTTTCACAATAATGAAATTGAGATAATCCCTTATCAAATTCTTTGTGGGGTGATAGAGTAACACATAAGTCCTCCCTTGGTACCTCACCCTACTTCTTGGTTTATTAGAGGGAAGCAATCGTCCATCCTCGACTTTACCTACATGCCTTACAACTCTCCCAAGAATCTTGTGGTAGTTCATGTTCTATCATGTAGAGCGTAGTATTTACACCCTCCTCAAGCTCAAATATTAAAGGAAAAATTGTCATGCCAAATTTTCATCTTATCAACAAAAAGCCAAACAATGGTTTGGCAAATGATCTGAAGATGACAAAAATTTCATGTGGGTGACATTGACTTAAAATGGGATAAATCCCATGATGAAAAGGGAAAACATACTAAATTCTAGCCCTTGCGTCTTGGTCCATTTCAGATCTATGAAAATCTTGTCCTGAAAACATATATTAGCAAACTTTAAATGGGGATATTGGGTTCCTTCCCATTAACAACCAATATCTAAAACTATACTTTCATTAATAACTCTTTGAGTTATTTTCTTAGTTGTACATATTCCTTTACTCCTATCTATCTTCCTTATGTTATTTTCATTTAATTCCATATACCACATTTATTTTATTTCATTTTCTTATGCATTTTTCTTTTAGTTTTACTGTTAGGCCGGTATACATAAATAAGAGGGTTTGTACATAAATAAATTGCTTGTCCCAAGGATCAATGATTTTATGTCGAATTCCATAAATGAGATTGTGGTGGATAACATTATATATTATTCCACTGGTTCAATCCTGAACATGTTAACGATTCAATATCATCCCAAATAGAAAATAAGAGTTGGATCATGTGGGGAACTCTTGACTAAGTTGATAAACCCTATATCCTTAATAGTATCTTTGTAACTTGATGGGTTTCAGATTAATAAATTGTGTACTCAAATGTGTCAATCTAATTGTTAGAGAAGTGATGGGGAGAAGACTGCAATAGTTAGAAAACCCATTTCAAAAAATATTAAAATCTCTAAAACATAAGGAACAACCTCTCTCATCATAAAATAAGTTTGGATAACTAATCCACCCTTTCATAGTGAATGCCCAAATTATGCATCATTGGATGAAAATAAGAATTAAATAAAAGGGTAAAGGCATGAGAAAGGCTTCCTACACAGAGAGGGGATGCAAGCAACTTTGTCGAGGCTATGGACACTCTTTGGTAATCAAGCAATGCTTGTGATTTCTTGAGTG
>APFE030545117.1:4828-34202 GCA_000404065.3 Pinus taeda | reverse complement strand
CCCATTCTTGGAATAACCACTTGGAATTTTTTATTATATTTGTTTAGGAGGGAAAGAGTATTTAAATTTTTATTTAGAAATAATAAATAAATAAATGATTTATTTATCATCTCAAAGAATTAGTTATTAATAATAAATAAATAAGGATTTATTTAATTATTCCTAAGGGATTTAGTCAAATTTGACAAATAATAATAATTAATTGGCGATTAATTAATTATTCTTAGAGAAAAATAAGATAATTAATGATTTATCTGTTTATTTTTCATAATTGGGTCAAATATGACAAGAAATAATAATGAAACAATGGTTAATTTAATTATTCCTAGAAGAAAATCAAATAAATAGTGATTTATTTAATTATTCTTCATGGGTTTAACTATAAATTAATTAACAAAGGTGGTTTATTAAGTAATTTCTCACAGTGAAAGCAATTTTAGTATGGTAAAATTAACTTTACCTGGTGTACTTTGATCCATCTAGTAAATTAAGATAGATGATAAAAAAATTTGTGATAACATATTACCCCCCAACATAAGAGTGTTAGGAGAAAAATGTATGACCGAAGTACATTGTAAAGATACAATCACTAGACAACACATGGGAGTCAGAGAGAGAGAGAGAGAGAGAGAGAGAGAGAGAGAGAGAGAGAGACCAATGAAGCTGAATTGAAAGAGGATAGGGATAGAGGGGTCGAGACTAATGCAAGTATCCTTTTATGTTGTGGTACTAGACCTCAATGAGTTGGGGTAGGCATACCCATACCTACCAAGAAAACATAGTACAAGAATAATGGTTTGCCCAGAAATATAAAACTGAGCAATGAGGTACATGTTGAATGGTACATGACCTGCTAGCATAACAGAGCCAAAAAATAATACAATGTGTCCCATATACATAATGCACCTAGAAAAACATGAGCTAGGAATGAATACAATAATATCTAAGTAAATGAGATACAAAGCCCCATCCCTCAAAAAATGGGTGGGAGGGAGGGTAGAACAACTTGAGAAGCCCTGTTGAACAAAGAAGGGCTCTTCAAAACTGAATGGATCATATAGAGGAGATGTACATTTCATGGAAATTACGACCGATAGGAACCAAACCCATCAACTCTATGAAGTTGCATCTGAGGCTGTATAGTAGGCATGCATTCGGTCATGTTGGGGGCTACTTAAACGACCATCCCCTCATGAGGTCTGAAACATCTCACACACACTTGGGAATCACTAGTGAAATCTGCTGCATCACTAGACCATCAATTGTATGGATCACGAACATGAAATGACTAAGTGAAAGGGAAATAATTGGACCTTCTGCTCGATCCAAGGTGCTAGACAAGAATGGAAGCTGGAACCAAGATACACCACCCTTTAGGTCGTCCTTTTGGAATAAATGAGTTGATGTCGGTAGAATAGGGCCTGCAGTAGATGAGGCAATGAGGATCCTCAACTAAAGCACAAGGGAAAATAGTAATGTGACTAATGGATTGACACCAAGGATAATGGGGAAAATGTTGGACTAAGTGACAAACAAATGACTACCCTTGCCAGACCATAAATTGCATGGTTGACCTGGCAGCGATTGACTCAACTTCAGAGGGGATGGGGACAGTATGACTGAAGGCCAAAATGGGCAACATAAGATGAAAAATATGTAAATATGGATGGAATATTGTGACATGATATAATGGGACATGAAATAGGCTCCAAAAATGCAACGGTGACTCATTGTGGATGCTCTGAACAAGGGTGACTCGATGATGCTGCCACACAAACTACGCCGAGTGGGGACCATCAAAACATGAGTAAATGATGGTTACTCATGAAGAAAGTAGACATATGGTACGAAAAGTATTAAGAGGAGGTGGATCTCAAGTTACAAGTGTCATTTTATGATGAAATTCGATTTTGGGAGTTGTCGAAGTGACCTTTCTTGGAAAAACGTCTTCTTGGTGAAGTGCCATGTCATAAAAAACTAAGGAAGACCCATTATCATACTCGATGAGAGATTTCCAACGGTGCCAATGACTTGTCAAAATGAGCTATGAAGATCATAGCGAATAGACCAACCATCAGAATCAGGATTTACGACTTTCAGAAAAGTGGCCTTACTTGTCTAAAGATGGCCTTAATGCTACATGGAACGATGGTTCCTGGTGAATAATTAAGGGAAGAGAAAAATGAGAATGAACTACTAGAGGAGGTCTAGTATCATCCTCACCCATAAAATCAAACATGGGGACTATGTGGACATAGAGTAGAATATTTGAAGGTATGGTATCAAAGATCTACAATACGTAATGTGCATATGGCTCGTCGAGGAGGCTGGTAGGGCAAACTATCCAAGGAATGGGAGGATAATTGACCATACCTAGATCCAGAGGGATTTAGGCCAAGACTTGAGAACATTTCCAGGGGAAAACCATCATTCCCCCCAAGCATGGGATATTGCCTGCAAACATATGTGATGGAGGGCATTGATTTGGTATGCAAAGGTGGGAATAATGCCCCCTAGTAAGAGGAGTTTGTGGAGTGACATTGTGTTTCGAGTGCTTGAAAAGGGGATTCAAGCATCTCAACCCAACTTGGTAGGAGATCCTCCAAAGGTAGATAGGGGCCTATGTGCCCCCCAGTATGTTAAGGGCATACTAGATGTATTTAGAGCTAAGGGCTCCAAACACTTGTATGATACATAATATGATTATGCATTTTATATGACGATGATGGTTCACCATTTGTATTTCTTATAGTTACCTTCTGTGGTATACATGTGATAAATGCTAATCTAGAATTTTGTTTGTGATGGTATCTACATAATGATTTTGGGCTCTAGGTAAATGATTGAACATAATGGTTTCAAATTCACGTATCAATAGCTTAACTCGTAGATATTTTCTAAATAGGTTTTGGTTATGCACACGATACACACCATTCAATTGCATGACAAGTAGAAAGGAATATAAATGTACATGAATATGAAGGATGCCATGAGCGAGGGGTTCGACTAAAAAACCTATCACTGCATCATATTCAACCTAATTATTGGTGGCAGATCCAATGCACACACTATTTGTATGCTAGGGGGTAAGAATGGCCTAGGCTATTGAGGCTAGATTCTGGGAGAAGTGACTTGCACCATTAGCATGACCGATATATGGTGTGGATGATGGATCCATATGAATGGTGAAAAAGACAATGGATGAGATGATGCAATCTACCCAACTTTGTGGCAAAAATAAAGACACACAAATCAAAGGGATATGCTATGAGTAGAATTTCTTTAGCTAGATCACATTGGGAGAATTAGGAAGGAAATGGCCTTCAAAATCCTCTGAAGAAATTCCCCCTTACTTAAGGGTAGGGGTAATCAGGGGTAGACATAGCTTCCATGGTTTCCTTATTAGGCTGATGAATGGGCGGAGAGGAGGAAGACTAGCTACATGATGCAGTGGCATTAACTAGTACATCAACTTGAGAAAGAAGGTTCACATACGCATCATATGGAATGGTAGACGAGAAGCTAGTAGATGGAGGATCTACAGATGTTGAGACCTGAGATTCTTTCGAAAGATTTTTGATAGAAGTGCACACAAAAAACTTTGAAAGGCTTGTCTGTGAGGAACTCAAGGATGACGATAAGTAAAGGATATGGACCGTGGTGTCCATCATCTCGACATCGAGGGGAGGGATCACAATAGTGGGGCCAAAATCTCCTTGTTCTGGTTGACTAGTGGTACTAGAATCCACGAGTAGAGGAGTAGATGATCCACTGTGAATGGCCTTGTATTCGTGAATCGCCCCAAGGAAATCGCGAAATTCATCGAGATGAGGGAAACAATGGGAATAGTGACCATGATAATCACACACGTAACAAGGGTGGTTTTTGTGAAGCCTTTTGAGTTTCTTAGGTGGGACCGGTAAGTTAAAATGGACTTTCGATATATTCGACTCAGGGAACACTTCATGAACCAAAGGTTTAAGTTAAGGAAGCTCGGGACAATTATTGGTGGCATGCCTAACAACTTTACACAAAGCACATAGAAGTGACGGCTTTGGGGCCTTAGGGGATCGAGGATCTTGTGGGCCTTGTCTTTTGAGTCTTTCCTTTTAGCTTTGTCCCCCTCACTACATGCTTTTGCAATAGGAGCTGGTTCTTGTTGAGGTTGTCATGGAACTAAAGCAGTGGCAAAGGTCATGGGGACCGGTTGAACCAGGGTCAAAGCATGATATGGTCTTGGTTGACCGGGCAGAATGTTTACAGGGGGATTGATGTACCATACTGGGATCCTGAGAGTCATGTTAGGAAGTACCAGTGAAGCCATGACAAGGATAAAAAATACTCCTGGAGGGGGGAATAAGAAAGGTATCTAGCTAGCAGGGTAATGTCCCAGTGGAATAACTCCTAGATGGTTGAGACGTGGAGGAATAGTTCATGTTGGAAACATTGGAGAGGCACCCACAAATGGCGGAGGTCCTGGGGGCGTGGGTCTAGAGGACTCAACTGGAAGAGCAACAATAGGGTGGTAAGGAGCTGGTTACTGATCAGGTGTTTTGGAATGCTTAAGGGTAGCCCGTGATGGTTGTAACATGCAAACACTCATAGAGTTAGGTTCTGATATGGGAGGGGGAACACCAGGAAAGAACCCAACAATGAGGAATATTTATAGAATTCAGGTGAAACACTAATGTTAGGAGTTGAAGACTATTTGTTAGACATTGACGAGATAATGGACTCAGGGGAGGTGATGGATGCTGGCTTTTAGTAATTCAATTGATCATGGGGGAAGAACATCTTGCGGAACACCGAAAATTCGGAGACTAACATGGCATATGTGTAACTACGACCTAAGATAATGTTGTATCCAAAGGGGCATTAATAAATTCAATGTCGACATGGATAGTCTTGTCTGCAAGGGTCACTGGATAGTTTTGTTACATGGCAAGGGGCTGGGAGGAGTGCCTATAACAAGCACGCAAGGTGATGGTGGAGGGGGACAACTCAGGTGACTTTAGTTGTTTCCAAGCAGCAACAAACATCACATAGGTGGATGTACCTTCATCAATAATGTATTGATAGATGATGGCATTATGGACTCTAACTGGTATCTTGAAAGAAACAGATGAAGGAAATGGGGGATGCTCTTATGTATCAACTGGGAAGACAATCAGATGATCATCAGAAGGATCTACTACACCCAAGGTAGTTAGTAGAGCTCTCTTTTGGGAAGGGCATAACTAGAGAACTTCCAGCATCAACATGGTAGCAGGTGATTGCGCCAAGTCCTCTACTATAATGTATGTATGGGCAACTCTGTTAGAAGCCGCATCACTATGTAATGGTCCCATTAGGATATTAGGGATGGCCTCAACTTTATGTTGAGGGATCAGTAACAGATCATTTGGTGTCATAAGAGGCTCAACAAATACTTTGGTTTTAGACTTGGTAGCAGACAAAGTCAAGGGCTATCATATTGACGCAACCTAGTCTGTAGGTTGATATTGGAGGGGTTAACCTAATCAGAGTTCATCATAAGGATCTGGTAGTAACCAGTACTAGACGGTTGGTAGTGATGGGCTACTTGACTTGGCTGAGGTTGAGCAACAAAAAATCCTTATTGCAGTAAAGGCGCAGGATTTTGAGGTGACTGTTGACCTCTAGAAGCTGCTTGAGCTTCCCACATTTGGCCCATCTGGGGTAAAAGAGAACACTCATGAGTATTATGTCCATGTACACCACAACATGCATAAGGCTTGATCATACGAATAGCCTTGTTCTACTTGGTCTGGCCTCCCTGTTGTTGGTTGTTGGTGTTAGGTTGGTTCCCCTGGGCTTCACTAGGATGGTTACCTTGATTACCTTGGTTACCCTTGTTACCCTTCCCCTTATTCTTTTTCTTTGAATTTGGGGGATTAGTAGCACTCTACTTTGCTAACACTCGACCTTGATGGGGTGGTGGCTGCTGGGGCTGAGGATGCATGGGAGGCTATGACATTAATGCTTGAGGGGTTGGAGTGATAGGTTGTGCATAAGGAGGAGAATCGGTTTGGTAGATGGGTTGGGGCCTTAGAAACATGTTGCTAGTAGGAGGGACATAAGTGTTTAAGGAATTGATGCCCCCCTATGGATAACTATAACTTTGCTGAGTATATGGCGAAGAGTGTGAAAGAGATCCATAGATATCATTGGCGGCGTGAGATGCCCTCGATGCATTGGAACTTCCAGGATGAGGGAGGTATGGAATGACGGTATAGAAATAACCAGATTGTGCATAAATCAGGTCATATCTCAGGGTGGTTTGGAGAGCTTCTTCCTTAGTATGAGGAAAATGGAATGCGACATCTTTTCCAATGGAAGATAAAAGTCTCCTTAGAAACCAATCTGGATAGGCACAATCTTCGAAAGGCAGGGCACAACATGTGCTCCTCTTTCGACACCACTGTTGAACATGGTCAGAAAGGCGAGTGGCAGAGGACCGATGGAATGTGGTCAATAGCTCCATATGAGTGTCGTAACAGAGAGGTAACTAGAAATATGAAAGGAATGCTTTAGAAAGAATCACAAAAATGGAATGAGATGTGGAGGGATGGTGTACATACGATTTTGCAGCATCTCTAGTGAGTGTGCATTAGAAGAGACAAAGAAAAATGGAGTCATCGGTTATGGAGTTGGATGAACACCACATGTGAAAGGATCAGACATGGTTGGTAGGATCCTTTCCAATATTACCCTCAAACTTCTGGATATTTGAGGGAAACTTATTCGGCATAGAGGACCAACCAGCATCATGGTGTATGGGATTGTTTATGAACTCGTTAAAATCCGATAGACTTAACCCAGCCATAAAGGGGAGCATGGGGGATGATGGAATGATTTGTGAGACTATTCCTCTTGATGTAACCCCTAGGATAGAACCAGAGCCAACACCAAGTTGGGTTCCTACAATAATTATGGGTCTAGACATGGTGACGATATGCACTGAAGGAGGCTTAGAATCAGATGAAGAATCATATGAACTAGTAGAAGAGTCGGTATGGGGACTCAAAGGGCTATGAACTCAAACCCGATGGGGAGTGGTAATATGTCTAAGAAGAAAATATGGGTGAAGGTCTAATAGTCTTCACGATAAATGCCTTGGTGGCACAATGGTGGTCGGATACATGTGACACGGGAATGGTGAAGGGAGATCAATAATATATCTTTGTCTCGATGCAAGGAGGTAAATTTATTATGTTAAGTCTTCCCTTGGCGGTGTAAACTGAGCACCCTTTGCTCAAGGTGTGCTTGTGTGTACAAGTGTATTAATTAATTAAGCCCAAATTGTGTTAATAAAAAATAAAAAAGATTTCTACAAATAGAAATAAATTAATAACAGAAAATCAACAAAAAAACAATTAAGTAAACCCCAGCCAAACTAGGTTTGCGAACACTATATTGCTTGGTGGTTAAAATGATGGAAAATACACTAAAGAGGTCAAGAGATTTGAATGTCAGTGTCACTAGGATCAAGTGACACTAAGTTGTTGGAATGTGGTGCAACAACAACAAAACACTAGAGAGGAAGATCGCTGCAAAAAGATAGGGAGATGGGTGAAACACCTAGGGAAATCGATGGGACCCTAAGGAAAATGACCAAACAAGTTTAAATGTGAAAATATGGATGGTATGAACCTATCTCAACAGATTTGAAACAAAAGGGTATATATTTGGAAAATGTGGTTGAAAGCATTGCATAAACTCATACTACTCACTCAGCTAAACTCCTCCTAGAAAGGTAGAAGCGTACTAGAAGCCCTAGGGGAGGCCAAAATTGACTTCGATAAGTAAATAAGAGTGGATCAAGGCCTAAGTGGGGTGAGATAGAGGTCAAAAAACCCAAAAGGCAACTCTCTACAAAACCAAAAAACAAATATGAGAAAAACCCTAAAACCCAAAAATTGCATTCTTGCCTCCACAACACACTTTTTGGGCCAAAAGGTGAGATCTCTGCTCCATGGATCCAGATCAGAAAATCTTGAAAAAAAGTGTTGCCTTTGTCGTGGTTGGTTCCAGTGACCTACGGAAATGACGAGAAAGCTTTCAAAAGTCAAAAATTTAATAGATCTAGGGTTAAAAACTAGGAAACAATAATAGAATTGAAAAAAGAAGAAACCCTAAGCTGAAAACCAAAGGTCACCTAGGTTTCTAGATCTGAAGTATAAAACCCATTGGAGTCACCAATTTTGTTGTAGTTTTTCTTCTCAAAGATGTATGAAACGAACCCAATTAGGATTGTGGATGACAAACAACCTAAATAATAGAAATGGTTGTTAAACATTATAGATCTACAACAACTAATAGAAACAAAACCTGCCAAAGTCTGGATCTATGCCACAATCATAGTCAAACAACAAAAAAATAGAGTAATAACTCCAATCATCCAATGGAAACCAGATATAAAAAGAATAGTTTTATTATAACACCTGTGAAGGGAATAAATAAATGTTACCAGTCCCCTTCTATGGGATGGGTTATTGGCTATCCTCAAACTTCTTTAGCTTGTGTAGAGTCTATCTCCTCTATAATGTGTAAACCCAACAAAAATATGGTGTGTGACAATGAATATACGTAGAGTTACAACAATGAGTTCAACAATGAAAATAATGAAAAGTGAATAATGAATGGAAAACCCTTCTATTTATAACAAAATATTGAGTTATCCTCAAATAACGAGAAATAATAAAATATTATTGATCCCATTCTTGGAATAACCACTTGCAATATTTTATTATATTTGTTTAGGAGGGAAAAAGTATTTAAACTTTTATTTAGAAATATTCAATAAATAAATGGTTTATTTATCATCTCAAGGAATTAGTTAAGGAACAATAAATAAATAAGGATTTATTTAATTATTCCTAATGGATTTAGTCAAATTTGACAAAGAATAATAATTAATTAGTGATTAATTAATTATTCTTAGATAAAAATAATATAATTAATGATTTATGTCTTTATTTGTCACGATTGGGTCAAATATGACAAGGAATAATAATAAAACAATAGCTAGATTAATTATTCATAGAAGAAAATCAAATAAATAGTGATTGATTTAATTATTCTTCATGGGTTTAACTATAAATTACTTAACAAAGGTGGCTTATTAAGCAATTTCTCACAGTGAAAGAAATTTAACTATGGTGAAATTGGCTTTACATGGTGTACTTTGATCCATCTAGTAAATTAGGCTAGATGATCAATTTTTTGGTGTTAACAACTAGTAGAGAAGGTCACAAAGCTCACCTTCGTGATCAAGGAGTTGAATAATACACTGGTGAAGATAAGTTCGAGTATGAAGTACATATATCATGTCTGCAAATAAGGTTGCAGCTCGCCATGCCACCAGAAGTGCGGGAGCAGAGGCCAAAAGACTTGAAAGCAACATTGAAAAGTAACTCTGACACAATGGTGGACTGCGGGAAATGATTGGATGACATGATGCAAATTTAGACCTCACTACAAGAGGATCTAAACATCCAAAAGATTGAGGAAAATTTATAAGTGAAGCAGAAGTAGCACGACGAAATCTTGGCATCTATAAAGACCCTACCAGTCTTACAAAAAATCACCAGTATTATTGAAGGGAAGAACCTCCAAAACCATATAGATGATCTTCGAAGGAAGGAGCAAATTTTATGGGCAAGGGCTCAGTCATGGTAGGATGATGCCCTTAAACTATTGCAGGTAGTGGACGAAAAGCTCAATGAGTTGAAGGAAAGCAAGGAAGAAATACTGCAGAAGGCTATTGGCCCAATCGCAAAGGCATTGATGGAGGAACCATGAAAATAGGAGAAACAAATGGCAGAGACAGTCCAACAGTAAAATGAATTCTACAATAGAATTGCAGTAAAAATTAAAGGAACTGAAGCTGAGTGACTCAGGATGAGTCACAGGTGAATGTTGTGGACTTGTTGGGTGTATCTCAACTTGGTCCAAGTTTTGGGTTAAATACTACGCATTATGAGGAGCAAAGTGTGTGGAGCTGATGAAGTTATATTCATCACACAATGTTTTAGGGGCTTTAGGGTGGTTCAAAGCCCCTTATTTTGTAACTAGTATTGGGTTTTAGTGATTTTTTTGTTGGTTCCATAGTATGTGGACCATTCTTTTGTAGTATAGACACCTATATAAGGAGATGTAATACTTTGTCCAAAATAATAGAAGAGCTAAGCATATATTATTCATGTTCTTTGTATTGAGTCTGTATTTTGGGGAAGACTCTGTAGCTGAGTGCGTGAAGACCTTGAAGAGTCTGTGGCTGAGTGTGTAGACCACCTACAACTGGGTGCATAGCTCAAGGAAGAGCATATATTGAATATCCTTATAGTTAAGAAGAAGTTTTGGCAAAGTATTTTGTACCTTTCTGTGTTCAATCTCTGTTGTTGTTGATATCATTATGCATATTGTTTATTGAATTATGCGAAAGAATACATGTTATACTGTTTTTTGTTATGTCTATGCGATAAGAATCATTCGAAATGATTAATCATTAGCATGAAGTTATTTATGTACGTGAGGTTGTAGGAAGATATAAGACATAAGTAAGACATAGATGCAACAACGTGCATGTCCCTCTAGTTGCAGAAACCTAGTTTTGCAACCTCCCATAACCGCTTCAGGTGAGATTGTGATCTTCTTGCAAGTCATTACCGAAAGGGCCAGTGGTTGAGGGTTTTGTTTGTGTGAAGTACACTCTAAACGGGGTCAAACCCCCTTAAATCAAAAATTCCTTATTGATGTTTTTGCAATTGCATATTTGTTCAACTATGAAATTTCATTTATGAACATGTAATTGAGTTTTGGGCAGTGACCTGGACTCTAGGCGTAAAAGGTGGGTACAAATTATGGAGTCATGGGCATAGGTATGAAGAAACAATTCCCCATACGCATGCATACTAATGTTGTGGGAGCGTCTAGAGCTTCCTAGACACACCCTTGTCCATATCAAGGGAATGTCCAGAGGTTTGATGCACTAAAAATTCAATTAGTCTTAGGGGATGGTTATCTGAGTGGTTGGGATGGCTCCTGGGAGTTCTGTTGGTAACATGGAAGGTTTGCATGATGTTTTTTGTCATATCCACTTTGTTCACTAACACGTAAGGAGTCAAATCATATTATATTAATAACTCATCACATGTTTACCCTGGTTGGCAAGTTACTTGCGTAGATGTGGGAGGAGGGTGCTACAAATGGATCCATCCAAAAGATGCAAGAAGAAAATGAATGAGATGATGGCGGATGAGAGCTGCCTAAATTTATAAAAGAAAAATATGCATTCCTTTCAATGGGAAATTCTATGGGTAAGATTTCTTCTGATAGAGGGTAACACCCTGCTCCCACATCTACCCAAGTAACTAGACAACCAAGGTAAACATGTGATGAGAGGCTACTATGATTAGATTCAACCTCATATGTGACCTTAAGGAAATTGAATCAATGGAAATACAACATACAAACCTTCCACATCAACTACACGACCCCTGAGAACCATTCCAACACTTCAGGCAGCTTGCCCTTGGGTCCCATTGAAGTTTTGACCACTTGACCTCTAGAGGCCCTCATGCTATAGGTCTGGTAGCATCTAAGAGGCTCTAGGCACTCTCATGCTATAGGCATGCCAGCATACAAGGACTATTTTATCCATTTTTGTGCCAGCGTACCCGTCATTTAAGCCACCCTTTTAGTCCCAGAGCCTAGGTCATAGGAAAACAATGGTGCAAAAGAAAATAGTTGAACAAGCCCTTAACCAGAAACCTACTTGCCATGACCTACATTTCATCAAACATACCACAAATATGTAATATACGGGTGTAAAAAATAGATATAAGAATATGGATATCATACTTATATGACTGTCACTAAGAACCATTGTTCCCTCATGTCATTTGTTGCATTATCATCTATTAGGTCATAGATATGTTGTCCATTCATTGACAAGTGAAAACATGATTAGAACCAGACATATCCACTATCATAAAACACATACATAACCAACGTAATAGCAATAGAAATACCAATGAAATGATAGCCATATGATTCACATATAAATCATTATAATACTCATAGAAATACAAGGAGAAATAACCTTTCATTAGTGATACAAAATCAAAACTTGGGATGGGACTACCACATTCCACCCAACCATAAAATGGTTGACCCAAATCTCTCTTCAGCTATTCACCTCCATGCTATATTCCAAGCATGAATGTGGGACACAAGGAAAAAGATCCAACCAAGGTATGCCGAGGCTAAACCACCTCACCCTCATCAATAGAAACTAGGCTTTATCGTAATCCATCTCGAATCACTAGACCAACACAATAAACATTTCATAATAGGATTTACCATGATCTCCACCCAGTCACTAGGCCAAAAATGCATAGATGCCACTGAATTTCTCCACCTACAATCTGAGGAAATTTCCTATCTCCTAGTCTCTCACACTTTGTCGCAATCCAAACCCAGATCATTAGCACCTAAACCAATGCTCACTCTCCAGGATTTACCACATATCCTAAACTCGGGACTTCTAGGCCCAATAGAGAGAAAACCACCTCGTGTCTTTACCATATATCTTACCATTCACCATAAACAATTCCTAGGCCCACTGAGGCAACACAATCATGGCTTTATCACAACCCACAGTCTAGCTCAGGGATCACTAGGCCAGTGGCTTTACCATGATCCAATGTCCAGTTTAGCGACAACTAAGCCATGTTCTCTATCATTTGGAGATCCACCTCACTCAGCTTCAAATCCATATGACAATCCAAATCAACCAAAACATGAGAACCCCATCACATCATCTCTATCCGTAAATGGAAAGGCTAGATTGAAATCATTGTTACACCTCGAAAAACCATGCCATAATAGTAAAATATCCAAATACAATAACATCCATGCCAAATATAGCAAGGAAAATACACATGAAAAACCCTACCTTTCCCTACTTGATATTTTCTTTCTCTTGCCTTCTTTTCCTTTCTTGATCTAATGCAAAAGTGCTCCAAGAAGAATCTAGGTGTCCAAGAGTGAGAGTGAGAGAGAGAGAATAATGAGAGATCTCCAAAACTAAACTAAAAAATGGTTACCAACTAATCCTCATAATCCTCTTTATGACTTAGGTCTCTATTTTCTTCATTTTCCATTATTTTCCTTCATTTTCCTCGTCACATGAAACCTATGACCTTTCACCTCCCTTTTCTCCTAATTTCCATTATTTTCATAAACAAATGTGTGAAAAGTGTCATTTTTCCTTTCCAAATCCTTATCCATTGCCTTTGCCAATTTCCTTAGCCTTAATAAACCGTTGAACACCCACACTAGGATGCCTTTCCCAACATTGATCTTGGAACAAGTGTCCCATCAACTCTATTTATTATTTTCTTTTCCTTTATTAACTTTTATTACATGGATTTTTCAACAAGGTTTTTACATAGAGTGCATTACAAGGGTTAGGAAGGATCTCTCCCTTTATACCCTCTAAAAGGTATGCCCCTTTCCCCAAACACTTATGAATGATATAAGGACTGAGTCATAATGATTCAAACTTCCCATGCCCCAGCACATCATGATCTTAGTCATAGGAAAGAACAAGTTCTCCTTGATGAAAGGTACACAGGTGGAACTTACCATCATATTGAGCTTTGATGTATTTTTTGGCCACTTCAGTGGTTTACAATGCAACACAACAGTCTTCGTTAGAGTGCTTAATCATGATACGTCTTTGCTCTAAAGGTTGGGTGTCTTGGAGGAGTTAGATAACAAGGTGGACGGAAGGGATTTCACACTCAATTGTTAAGATTACCTCCTGTCTGAAAACAAGGTGGAAAGGGATGATCACAATGGTAGTCTTGATAGAGGTTCTATAGGCCTAAAATGAAGGGAAGAGCATAAGATTCCAATTGGTATTTTGTTTATTCACCTTCCATTGAAGCATAGTTTTAAGGATTTTATTGACAACTTCAACTTGGTTATTTCCTTGGGGGTAATAAGATGATGAATATTGATGTTCAAATCCCAATAGTGAGGACATCTCACACCACATCTCATCTTTGAAGTGTTAGCTATGGTCAAAAACCAATTTTTTCAGAATCCCAAATCAAGCGATAACATGGTTAAAGAAGAATAGGGCTACATTAGCTGCAGTGTTATTGAATGTGGGCATGGATTTATCCCATTTGGTGAAATAATCGATGACCATGATAACATACTTATGGTTATTATTAGATGGGGGTCTGTTGACAGTGCTGGACCCACCAACATGTTAGGGGATCTCTCTGGTAACAAGTCCCAACTAGACCTCAGACCGTTTGTTGTAGGAGTCCAATAGTGGGTCGTGTGGTATTGCCTTGACCGTGGTTGCACGCAGAGGCAAGTAGGATGTCCCTATTGGTAGCAAGGGTGTGACATGCATAACAAGCCAAGGAAGGTGTATGAATGCTTCTAACACACATAAAGTGAGGTGAGTGCGCCCCTTGGAAACTTGTGGAATCATGCAGCTTGGAAGGGAATATACGAGAGAAGATACATTAAAAAATAGAAGGAAAGTAGGCTAACAATCCAAAGTGATGGTTAAACCAACAACACATCTCAGTAAGATTCATACATACTTATACAGAAAGAGTCCATACATGCATGCATAAGCAAACAGATAAATATATCATTAGAGTAACCAAGATAGCTGAAATACAATAACAGCATATGCATGAACTGTACTGGCTCTGTTATATTAATCTGTGAAAGTTCCAATCATACAGTACAACCATGACTAACCATTAGTCCTAATAGCAGAATGATACAGTCACTTCCGCCTGCTCCTCCAAAGAGATGGACTAGCTCTGCACTGTGGAGAAGCCAGGGCTCATTACAATACTCTCCAAGCTTTCTCTAAGATACTCCTATTAGAAGCTTGGTTGAACAAAACCCTCTACAATGAGTTATGAGGTACTATAAATAGCAAATGTGTGTGTGAACCTTGACATCCCCCTTTGTGACTATTCACCTACCCTTAGGACTCTTCAAATACTCTATGCATGTTACATTCGACTATCGACACTTGGACTTCCACTTTACAAGATCTTACATCCAATATGAACATGTACCCATGTGAGACCAAATGGGCTTAAGCCATGCAATCTATCACTAACACTTGGACAAGGCCAACTCTTTGACATCCTTGTGATAATTGATAGTGGCGAACTGATGCCAAGCTTGGTCGTCCATGATGGTGGTTGTGCACTCAATGGTGACATCTTGCTGAAAGCGAACTCTTGCCTCCATTGCATCCGGGTACACTGATATGGATCCTCTGTCCAACTCATCTGATAATATGCACATCACCATCTTGAGCGTAGTTCTAATAGCAACATATTGATGCATAATGTCTATGCTAATCTCTAAGTGTGTGCCGGTGACCATGTTCGTCAACTTGCCAAAATACATGTTCAACTTCAGTCAGACTTGCTTCTTATCTTCACTTTGGTGAGTGTGCCAAATGGGTGGGATCACATGCATGCACACAAAGACATCCATGCTCCTGAATACCCTTTCATGCAATAGACAACATTGCTCACCCTGTCTACTCCATGCCAACTGCTAGATGGGTCCATAACCTGTATGGTTGCAGCTCCATCAATATGTGCATGTTGCGCCTCTTGCTGTGCTTGTTCTTATTCTTCCTTAATTTTCTTCTTAAGCACCTGCAACTCCTTCTCTATTTCTCTATCTTCCTTCATGTGATCCTCTTGTCGTGCTGTTACCTCATAGCCTCAATATCCAAAGCTTATTTCATCACAGGTAGATCTATTTGAGCTTGCAACTTTGTTCCGCCTCTGCACTATCAACAAGCCTCCTCTTGCATTTGTTGCATGCAAGTGTGCTACCTTCTACTGTTGTTGATGGTGCTTCTCATTGTGATGATGCTACCATTTAATCTTCATATCCTTGTCCATGAAAAACTTAATGTCTTTATAGATATGCAAGTTCATAGACACTTGATTGACTGTATCCCCAATTGTGCTATGAACGTTGTCATCAAATCTGCTCTCCTGGAAGCCATTGTACCTATGCTGTTGAGAGACAGACCAACACCTATGATATTTGGAGACATAGAAATACTCATGAAAAGAAATATATTAGTAAAAGACCCAAAACAAACTCGAGTACTGACATGCAACATACTTGTGTGACTCTATACAAAAATTGTGCAATTTTCACGAGGGTGGGAGACTAGCTGCCGAAAATTCACATGGCATAGTCTGGGATGTTAGGACGCTGACTGACTACTGGAACTACACAATTCATAGTCCATCCTAGCTTGCTGAGGACTAAAACTATGCAATGTGCAACTTCAATGAGTAGTGACATGCAAACCAAAAAACTGCATTACACAGTTTCTAGGGCCAACAAGGCACTACCTCCCATAATTTCACAATGCAAGACTAGAGGTCAGTGTTGGGATAGAATTGAGCAATTTTTGTAGGGAAGGAAGAGCCTTCACTTCCATAAATGTGCAATTCTAGCCGGGCAAGGCAAGGTCTGGCCAAGGCAGCCTAGACCCACTGACGGGCGACTGAAAACATGAGAATTCTGAATGCATGGTGATACTGAGTTTAAACAAGAGTGAATGTTCATGCATGCAAACAATAAGTGTAGGATTCAAAAAAATGGAAAGCATGTATGCGTGTGAAGTGGGTTGCCACAACGGTGACCATCGATACAGAAACAGTGTCATGCATGTGACAGTAGTGAGATGCAAACGAAAACTAAAATGGTGCTTCTACAGGCTAGCATACATCAAAAAGACAAAAAGAGCTCATTGAAATGAAGAAGACAAAATTCATACAAAGAAAAACACAAAAAGCGATGGAAACGCAATGCAAGACATGAAAAACATACCATAAAAAAACTAAGCTGAAAGTGCCAAAGACTCCTAGAAGCCATGTGGGATGTCAAATCTGTAAGATCAACGAGGAATGAACTGTGTGGCATCTAGTTCATGAGTTTTGATAGGATCAACATTATGATGTGCATGCCACAAATCTAGGAAAAAGTGACACTTGGCGAGAGGTTTCTAAAATGAGATTTGCATGTAGCCTCTAGCTGCTAAAAATAGATCCCTAGATCTAGGGATTTGTTTACACGCTGCCTTTGCTATTTTGGGAAGAGCAGCCCATGCATGAAAATCAATTTTTCTCGATCCCGGATGGAACCATTCAACCTGAAGACATATGCAATAACCTACTTGATTTAGAAATAGATTTTTTCAATTTGTGAGACAAATTGGGTTGGTTGTCTCAAAGGGATTGTGCAATTTTTGGAAGGAGTAGGTGACTACTGCCCAGAATTGTGCAATTTTTGGGAGGAGCTAGGCTGGCTATCCCAGAGGCATTATGCAATTTCTGGGAGGAGCAGGTGACTACTGCCTAGAATTGCATAATTTTTGGGCCGAGCTACAGCGTTAGCCAGATTGCGCAGTTTTTCCAAGGAATCTTGTCTAGCTCCTCTATGCAATTTCTAAGCCTAGCAGGCTGCCCAATAGATTTGCACAATTTCTTGAGGGAAGGCTGGTTCCCCTATAGGATTGCAGAATTTTATGAGAGAGCTACTCAACTAGCAACTAGCCCAAGTCTGGAGTAGTAGGTTGTGAGGGGAGTCAAGCAAAATAACATCCATAGGTTGGCAAGCTGCTAAAAAACCATTGAAGAATACGTACTTGATAGTGGAAGACATGCTGCAGGCTCCAAAATGAAGCTAAGGAAAAATTTTGGACGGTGGTTATACCTACTACAACACTTGCTGACATCACTAGTAGAAATCTAGCTCTCTGAGTTGACCTTGTTTGTGAAAGGCAAGTCTAACGCCTTCAGAAGTATTGTTAAATTTTTTGTTCATCTTGGTTTCCACACTTGCTTGATTGTAAGATGTAGCATCTTCCAAGCTCTTGGTCGGTCGACACACATTCCAATCCAAGCCAATACAATTTTTTTGATTAGGGATGAGAGGCATATTCGTGCACAAGCTTTATGGTTATCAAAGTTTTATTTTCATCTCTGGTGTTGCTCCACTGCTTGCAGGCCTGGACAGTACCCTGGTGGAGTCATGGAGGAACACAAGCATCGCTCTGCTACCAGTGAACTTGGACAGTACTCTGGTAGAGTTACTTGCATCACCTCTCTACACAAGAAGCCTTTCTCTTCTTTCACCTTATTCATTTTTCATTTTATTTTTATTCTTTATTTTTTCACATTTTCATTTTTCATTTTTTGTAACTATTCATAGCCCTTATTCATTTTAGAGGAGGAAGAGGGATCCTGACTTATTGAGAGCATAAGAGGTTGTTCCTTCAGAGAAGTAGTTTATATATACCTCTAAAGTTCTTGTTAAGGTTTTCCCCCCCACCTTACTCTACTTGACTAAGTTGACAAGAATTAACCCAAAAACAACCAACTAGAGTAGGTGACACTAGTTAGCACATAAGCGTTGTGTTTTTACCAAGGTTCACTTCGAACAATACATATTTGACTTTAATGTATCATGGACTAAAGATAACAAGTTCTTCATACAGAGGGAGGATGACAGATAACCAAGTATTGATAACACCACAAGTACCATTGCACATTACCCAGCTTGTTTGAAAAGTCGAACACAGTATCATGCGAAACTAACCTACAAATGTAAACAAGCAAACAATGAAAAAACAAAGCAAAAACATAAGTAAATGTGTAAGCAAGGCGAGTAAGAAAACAAGCAGGGAAATAAGCAAACATGGAAAGTAAGAAGAAAACAAACCAAATGAAAACACTACTCCTACTCCTAAGCTTATGGTGCATGGGTCTACTTATATAAAGTGATACTTTCAATGTAGCCATTGGTACATTGGTTGACCCATGTTTGCAAACAACATAGCTATGTGAACCAACAAACATGAAATATATAATAGTGAAGTTAAACACACTCCGAGTTTAAATGTGTCCATAGAAAAGAAATGAGTGAAAGTGCATGACATGCACTTTCTGGACTTGCCATGGTGCTTTGCTACATTGTGTGCAGATGTTAAGCATACACATTTTCTTGACTGTGGCATGCAAGAAATCATGAGAAAGGTAGACCACTTACATTGCGCAAGTGTTCTTGCTGTGTAAGATTCGTCCAATGCATGAGTAATGGGATCGTGTAGTCCAAGTGGAGGAAGCGAAATCTGAGTGTTAGATTGATATTAAATGCATACAGATCAATAATGAGGAGCATTAGGTGTTTCAACAATTTCCTAATTGGAAGTGAAGCCAACATCAGGACAGAAAGGACCTGACATAACCATCAGCTTGGGTTGAAGTGCCTCGACAGTCTATAGGGTTTCTACTTCATCGACATATATATCATCATAGATCAATGCCTTAGATAGATTAACAACAATTAAATCAACACCTTGATCAGATGAAGAAGTAGAGAGATCACAACAACAGAGATCAAAAAATTTAGGATGTTTGTTGGCATCCTCATGACTTGATGAATTGTTCAGAGGGGTAAATGATAAGCAAATATGTTTACCCTTTATGTTTTCAGCAATGACAGATAATAGACTAGATAGATTTTCAGAGGAAGATGTGTCCTCTCCATATTGTAATGAAAAACTGACATCCTACATGTCCTGTGAATGATCAGAAATAGAAACATTCAAAAATGAGTTTTCACAAGGGAAACCAGTAGTGGCAAAATCACAAGGGATGTTAGGATAAAGAAGGTGAGGCACAGATGGAAGGGAGTCATCCTTCACCGCAAGTTCTTCTTTAGATTCCTGAACACGCTCATCATGAATCATGGTGTAGTTTCACTACACAACACCAACTCCATCAACAACTTGATCCTTGTTCACAAAAAGTGTGGAGTTCGGAACGGAAGAGCACAAGATAGTACAATCTGGAGGACGAATCCATGTGACAATTAGCAGGATTGAAAGCCAAATCCACTTGGATATGAAGAGAAGGTGGGGTGGGAGGATGGGACAACTCAAAAAATGTTTGTTCATGTTCTCCCACATCACTCTGTTGTGGTGGATCTATTTGGTGAGGTGAAGGGAGACAGTCACTTGTGACAAAAACCGTGCCTGCCTGTGATTGTGCAACTCCATTACCGAAGTGTGCTAAGAGGGGTTCAGATGATTTAAAGTATTTTGGCTTTCCAGATATGTAAAGAAGATACTCAATTCTTCCATTGAGAAATTCCCAATCAATTTCATTTATAGGGAATAGGTATGCAATATTACAAAAGTGTGTGTGAAACTTTTCAATAGATTCATCAGTTTCGTTTTGTAATTCCAAAATTTGTATGTTGAGTGCTTTATGATTAAATTGATTGAAACACAATCTATCTCTGCAACCGATGAGAAAGAGAATGAATATATTTTTTGGGAAGTGTGACACACAATGCATGGGGTGCCCTCGAATCATGTAGACAAACAATGCACAGGTCATGTATTCTTCAAAGATTCCATGTCTTTCGCATGAGCCTACAATGCCAACCGCTTGCCTAACTAAGGCTACGTAGCCTCCACCATCGTATGTTTTATGTGACAAGTTATCCTAGAGCTCTCCCAATATTTCAAAGCCGTTTCCATAGGACATAAACTTTGGAAAACTAACTCTATAGTTGCTCGTGATAGATATGCAAAGATTCGAAATAGATTGTGAGGACTCATCTTGTCATTTGGCCCTCCTTCTAAAACCAAAATGTTGATGGTGTTGGACCTGACAAGATGTTAGGGGATCTCCCCAGTAAGAAGTCCCAACTAGTGTTACAGATCCATTTGGGCACATCACTCCCATCATCCAAATTCGTGTTTTAGGTCTCATCAAACCCTAATCTCAATTGCTACATGCCCTAGACAAGTCACCCTTTTGAATGCCTCCTTCTAGACAGCATTATGACTTGAAGATATCCTAAAATGACCTCTCGAGGGACCAGCATAGGTAGGCCCATGTAAGGATGCATTGTAGAGTAGTTGAGTCCATGCCAAGGTGCTCTGCAGAGCACTTAGGCCTTCATTCACATGTGCTGGGCAAGATTGAGCAAAATTCACATAGGGTTTGTAGAATATTCTTACCTTTTGGAGTCATCTAGAAGGTTCCCTCTCTTATCAACTCCCATGAGCTTGGAAATGGATGAGGAATGAATTGAGATGCATCGTATCCTCTCATCCCTTCCTCCATGTAATTAATTCTAAGTATGGAAGGCCATTCAATACCCCCCATTTATGACATATCCTCCTTCATCCTCCTATAAATTGAACACTCATGTAAGTGATCAAGGGGTTGGACTATGTTGAATTATAAGGAGATAATGTTGCTATGAGAATTGGCTTTGAGACAAGTATTGTTATGCTACAAGTTTGTCATGCTTTTGATGTGATGTGGATGGGATCCAAGCTGGAGGAGTCACTTTGAATCAAACATGATGGTTTTAATTCCTTCTTATATTCAATAAAGTATTTGAACCT
Source organism: Pinus taeda (assembly GCA_000404065.3). Lineage (NCBI taxonomy): Eukaryota > Viridiplantae > Streptophyta > Pinopsida > Pinales > Pinaceae > Pinus > Pinus taeda. The sequence goes on along the minus strand of APFE030545117.1, from coordinate 12,667 downwards.
TTTTCCCATATGTTTGTATTTTTATATGATGCTTATATGTGTGAAATGTATCTGATTCCATTTACTCGTATTCAATAGATCTTTTGCTTTGATCGGTTCTTTGTCTTTTATTGATGTTTACAGGTACTTCTCAAGCGTTTTAAGTATTGGAAGGAGCGATAGGATCAATACAAAAGAGACAAGAGGAAAGAGGAACTACAAGTAGGTCTTCTCATCTTCTTTGTCTTATCTATTGCTTATAGGAAAAGGTTAAAGTGCTTTAAACTATTGTTCTAGATATGGCTACTTATTTAGGGAATTAGTATTTATCTGTAGATATCAAAGTTTCCAAAACAAATTGGCGACTCCACTGGGGAAGATCATCCTTCCTAGTAGCTTATCCACCTCCCACAACACTCTTGCAGACCCTACTTATGTTCATTGATCGTATTTTAGCTCCTTTGCATTGAATTTTTGGTCAAAACTGTGTCAAATTGCCTTTTGAAATGGCTCAATGTCACTAGCACAAGCTTGTAAGGGACATAGTGCGCTGTAAAGCGCCCTTGGCTTAGGGACAATGTGCTTCAGTCAGGGTTGTGCTAACCCTCCTAGGGTAAGTTTCCCACCTTTGGAATCTGTTTTTTCCAACTTTTATTTGTTTGTTTGCTTTCTGATTGATCAATGAATAACATGTCTCAGAAAACAAATTTCTATCTCCTTTGCTAGCACTACTTTGACTTGGTTTATTAATGTTTCTTAAATGTTTTCGTTGTCATTATCGATCATAGTCAAAGTTATATTATAGGGAATTTATGTTTGTTGGAAAGAAAGTGTCATAAAAGTCTTCTTTTCCTTCAAAACAGAACTGTAGTAAAGTCTTCATTCTTGTTAAAGATTGATTTATTGTATGTACATTAGTTTCCTTTTTGTTTACATTCTCATTAACGAAATAAAAAATAAATACATGCATGTTGCATTGAAAAAGTTTGTGTGTGCACATAGGAATAGTTTATGGAAATTGCATTAGATTGTGCACTGTGCTCTTTGATTGAAAGAAATCTGATTTCTCTATACCTAGTAGCTAATATTTTCATTGTTAAATTGAAAGGAAAGAATGCTTATCATGATAGTTGCATTCCTAGGAATTTTAGAATACATCACGTGGTGAACTGAAAGGAAAATTCCTAATCAAGATCCATAAAATTAACATCAATTTACCTAATGGAGCATTGTTATTAACGAAAATAATTAATGGTTCTAGGCTAGAGATGTGTTTCGATGTCGTAAAACAAAGCAGTTATCGTTAACTTGTATGTAATACATCTAGATCAGTGTTTTAGGTCTCATCAAACCATAATTTCAGTTGCTACAAGCCCTAAACAAGTCACCCTTTTGAATGACTCCCCATACATTTTCATGACTTCAAGAGATCCTAAAATGAAATTAGGGTTTGATGAGCCCTGAAACACTGATTTGAATGATGGGAGTGATGTGCCCAAATGGATATGTAACAACTGCCCCCTAAAGCATGAAGTCAAAAAATGAAAATGTCGAATGAAATGCTTTACGATGTCATGAGGAGGTTTCAAAGTAGAAGGTGACCTGCATCAATTACAATACATATATAATGATATTTTTATTTTTACATGAATTGCTGAGGGAAGGCATAACCATGCTCAGAATATAAAATTTCATTACATGTACATAGACAGTCATTTACAAATATAGATCCATGAATGGAATGAAGATCAATGTAAAGCTATTGTACATATGATTTAGTACACCTGAAATCGTAGCCCAGATGGATGAAAATAGATCTAGGGTCTTCTATCTCATTCAATCATTCACTCAAGTATGAGTCTAACCATGTGAATATTTAATCTGAAGTTGAACATGGGAAGACACCATTTGATTACCAACCAATGATGTAAGATGTTAACAGATGCAAGAGAAATCATTGATAATGATAATGATCCTCAAGGTACTGTAGTACATTCTGCATGGTTTGAATGGATGATTTGATGTCAAACACCATACAAAGCCTTTCAGTCGAAGGCCATTGATGTCAACCTATCGCTAGAAGAGAGAAACTTGTCACTGATGTATTGAAGCCTCAAGGTACTAAAAGGGTGTTTCGATGTCAACTTCTTGGATAATGTGTTGATGTCTACAAGAATTGACTCGTCCCAGTAGGGCAATGATGTCTCCCACATCAATGACACAAAATGAGTGTAATGATTTTGGAGATGGAATTTGACTGATGACACAAGGTTCCGAAATGGAGGCCATGAAAATGAAATTTTATGGTATTGCAATCGATGAATTTTGATTGAATGACTTCTCTTGAACATGTTGGCGACACTGAAATGAATTGGTAGCATTGACCCAAAACGAAGTGATCAATGGTATGATAGACCAATGGTATGATAACCATCAAGATAATAACCCAACCCAAATAGTCACGATGATTGAGTGAAAGTGTCATGTTCAAGAGCGACCTGCTACCATAAAGTGGTTTTCCCCCTTTTCCCATTTTCCCCAGTCATTGCTGACCAATACCTCTTTATTTTTATCAATATTGAGGAGGATGACATATGCTTTTTGTATAATTCCACCCTTTGGGTGAATCCATCGCTATGTGATGTTTTAACGAGTCTAGAGAAGGTGAAACTCGGTCTTGTCTAGATGGACAAGTTTGTCACTATTTGATGTTTTAACGAGTTTAACGACAAAGATAACTCGGTTATTTTCATGTTTAGATAGTTTGAAAAGGGACAAAAACAAAACTCCACAAGTTCATTTTTGTAGATTTGTCTCTCAAGCCTGAAAAAACATAAAAAAAATACTAGAGAGAACCTATTGACCATGTTTGGTCAACATATTACTTTTTCGTAAATAATCTATCTCAGCCTGAAAAAGGGTTAAACTTATACTGAGTAGATCTCGGTTCCAATCCATTAAGGAGATGAAAAGGACAAGCGCTCAAAAGTATTTTAATGTTTAGAGAGTCTGAAAAGAGCTTAAAGAGGACTCCAAGGGGGTTCCTTTTTCGTTATTTGACAGAGCTCGAAAAAGAGATAAAAGTATGCTCTATGGTCAAAGGTACAATTTACAATTGAGCACATCAAATTCTATAAGTTAGCTGTAAAACCTACTCAAAACACCACCAAATAGATTAAAAATTCCCATTTCATAGATAAAAATAGGCAAATACAAATTGTTTACTTGATTAATGAACATGAAATAAACATAAAACAAGTTTTTACCATGACATTTTTACCATTTGGAACTTACCATGTAAGTTTGTGCTCTGGGCTAGTTTTTTACCTCGAAATTCATCATTTGATTATGAGAGATTATGTGGACCATTTCTGATGCCATCTGGACTAGGTAGGAGATCTACCCCTCCTCTTTCTTTTTAGGTCATTCTTTTGTCATTTCATGCAAGTTTTAGGGTATTTTGGGGCCTCTGGGTTTAATTTTTTTTCCTTGGGATCAGTACAGGCTTTCACATAGAAAGTTGTGCTAAAGAGCAGCCTAATATAAGGTTTCCTACTCTACAACACATTGTCTTTGTGCTAAGGCTGTGCTAGGCGAGTTTCCCCAATTTCTTTTAGTTGTTTGCTCCAAAATTTGACCTATTTTTTGCATGGAAAGGATCCTAACTAAGCTTATGGCTGGATTCTAGGCTTTCATCACATCATAATATCAATTACATGGAGAGAAAGAGAGCATGCGGAACAAGACATGGTTTCCCTAAACAATCCGAGTATAGTTGAGGCCCTCAAAAAATGTGGGTTGCTCAAATACTTCAAGCTGTCCGAAATGAGGCAACAAATAGAAGTATTGTAGTTCTTTGTTCATGTGTGGGATCCCACAAATTAGAATTTTCACATAAGGGACAAGATGGTTCCTACTACCATTGATGATATTTTCTTTCTTACCGGATTGTCAAGGCGAGGTGCCCCCGTCTCACTTTTTGGATTTTCACGTGGAGGTGAATCGATGAGAGATTATGTTCGACAGTTTTTTCGACCAAGTACACAGCCTAGCAAGGATGGGAAAATAAACATCAGGGATGTAGGTGATTTTCCTTTGAGAAATATCCTCTTCTCAATCACAAAGTTGGCTTTCACTATGATACTACATCTGGTGAACACATCATATATGCAATATGCAGTTGAGTGTCTAGAGCCAAAAGTATTCAATTGGTGTGAGGTCATGCTTTCTTCAATGAAAGAACAAATGACCAAGGTAAAAGGTGGTAATATGAAGAATTTCTTCTATGGTTTGATCTTAATCACTTTTACCTTAAACAGAATCCCATTGATGCAACCACAACATGTATCACTGGGTATAGCTGGTTCTAGAGATCCACGTATGCAGTGGCGGGTCAAATTGATGGCTCGACATGCAGGTTAGTCAAAAATCATTTTTTCCACTGCATTCTTCAGTTGGCTTGATCGACAACACCTTGTCATCAGGTAGCATCCATACTCAGGGATGGATTTCCGTGTAGATCCATATTTGATTCTACCAATTGGAGCACAATGGAGTGTTATAGGTAAATCGTTTGACAAAAGTTTTTTTTTTATTTTTCAAGTTTCTACATGTTTTTTGTGTTTTTAATGTTTCCAAGACTAACCTAAAATCATTTTCATGCATGAAAATGTGGGTACTGTTCGACCTATGGGGCACCAACATGGTGCAGGTGGGATAGCACAGAGAAAAATTGGAAGGGAAGTTCTCCAGGACTTGGATTTGGTCGAGACCTTAACAGAGTTGCAGGATCACTTAGAGGGATTAACCCTTGGTATTCCAGATGTCTAGATTGAGGAGTTACCTATGAGGCTACAATGCCACACTATTGGTATTCCTAGCCACTAGATGAGGCTTTCATGCATGATAACACAGGATGTTACTTGTTATCATGAGCACCACTAGGTCTAATTAGGATGTTTTTTGCATGAATTTTGACCTTTTTGGTCAGATGAAAAAACGTGTCTTAGACACATTTTGTAAAAACTTTTAAAACACCTATCTATTTTTCTTTCAGAGTTTTCTATAGTTATGTGAAATACTATTCAACTGATAATGTGAATTGAAAATATTACTTTTACATGTGTCACAAATGTCTATTTAACACATAATTTGCTAGAGAATCTGTTAATGTGTTAAAGTTTCTGGAAATATGTTGATATTGAATGTATTCAAAATGCCTTTCCAAAATACAAACTCTAAGGAACATAAAAATTGTTACGCAGTAATTTGTCACCGTTGGTCACCGTCCTTGTTAGTCCCATTGTCATACACTGGAGGACACATTTACGGACCTGTGACTAGTGACATAACCAAAAAATACTTGCATTGGATTCTCCTAAGTATGAACTTCAAAGTACCTGAAGACACCTTTTGCAGATAAGCCACAAAAAGTGCCCTACTTCCATTAGCGCGACACAAAAGTGTCTTACCCCCGCCAATGGCTCAGTTCCTCCAAAGAGGGTGCGTCCATAGACGCTCTTTCATAGAGCACGGCCCGTGCCACACAATTTGGGCATGATTTTTGGCCAGCACGCACTGGAATGTTTTTTCCTCCATAACTCACCCAATTCTCTGAGGAAAAATCCCATAAAAGCAGTCGAGTGTCGTCTTTTCTATCCAAGACAACCCAGCTCAATGGTTATTTTGGGACAATGCCAAAATCTCAGAAGGTGTCCACATGCAACGCATATCTCTTCTCCTCCATCTACAAATGCCTGTTTCCCCACATTGAACAGGCTAGTGATAGTATGAGCTTGCAAGTTTGCTAGTGGAGTTTTATAGTTTTTGGAGTGACAAGTGATAGAGCTAAGTTCATAGTGAGAATTAAGACCCACCGAAGAGTTATGCTGCCGGAATACTGAGAGGGAGGAGGTGACTTTGCAAGGCCTGACCAGCTGTTGACCCAGTCTGAGGAGATTGTAGCGTCAAGCCGATTCAGTTGTAATCCTTCTCTTCTTTTATTAAATGATAAGCGACTGTTATTATGGTTCCACTCATGTATTTGTCTGATAATATTTGAGTTATATCCTGCTTGACTGATATATAATTGTATGATACTGGATTTTACGCTTGCTTTGGGTTGTTCTTCATTTGTGCAGGTGTCCATGCGTGGAGCGCGAGGATAGTGACTGGCCAAAGCTAAAGGACAGGAGCAACACTTCTCCCACAACAAATAGCGTTGGACCCCAGGTTGGTTTTTTCGATCGACTTTTAAATTATGCAATTAGGAACTTGCGTGCAGCGTGTATGATTGTTGCTAGACCCCTATAGGGCTAGTGGGATCGCCTCTGTCCACAGAGGGGATTTACCTCCACAACAATTTGGCGACTCCACTGGGGAGTTCGTTGTTGGTTGTTTTGTATTGTTCAATTTGTAAATTGTGGACAGAGTCTGAAGAGCGGCCAGGCAGCCTTCGAAACACTTCTGCTATGCAGAAGTGAAGTAGATCAACGCCACTTCAGTCGATCTCCGGGTCAGTTTACAAACTGAATGATCTCAATCTTGCTTTGCATGTCATTGTTCTCTCGATTATTGGTCTGGATAAGTTTTTTGGGTTAAGATTCTTGCTGTTTTCTGCTTGTTGGTTCTGTTTAGACACTGTAAACCAAGCCTGGGTTTGTCGTTTTTATTTTTTCCTGGTAAAACACGTTAGCGCGCTTTTTTCTCTGACAGTCGCGCTGACTAGCGCGTGCTGCTCTCAGACAACTCGTGCCAGTCGTGAGTTGCGGCCTGACAGTCGCACCACACTGGTTAGTTTTTTAAATTAACTTGTTTGCCAGTCTTTCAAGCTTGGTTTTGTGTCTTTTTGCTCTTTGTATACCTCCTGGAAGTCTGTTGGTTTGATATTTGGCTGGTGATTTTTCCATCTTTCAGTTGTTTGCCCTTGTCCATCGATTTTATATCTTGGCCTTGGTGGTCTTGTTATCGAGCCTTCTGTTGGATTGATGATTTACATGATCCAATCATTTTATTGATTGTTTTCCATAGTCTTCTAGTTGTTTTATGAGTTTTACATTTCATACTGTAAGTGCTTCACTTTTTGGCTTGCTCATTTTTACCTGACTTCATTGGGACTTAGCTTACATGACTCTTTGAAGATCTTGGTTTTTCTCTACTTTGTTAGGTTATTGCTCATTTTATCAGATCCGCTTATAGATTCTTTGGAATGATCTGGGTATACATTCTATGGTTATAGATCTGGTTGTGTACATCTCTTAAGATCTCTTAAGTGCATTATAAAAGAAAAGAAAAAGACTTTACTTTTTGTTAATTAGCATTGCATGTTAGTTTTTCTTTTTAAAAGAAAAAGAAAAGATTTCCTTTCCTGTTGATTAGTTGCATTAGGATTGTTGATTTCATTTTGTTTGTATGAACCTCTTAACTCTTCTGTAGCGAGATTTCATCCAAACGAAACGAATACGATTTTTGCATGTAGTTGCATTTAAGACATTTTTGAGAGATCATATACGATAAGACCAGAAACTGAAACATAATCAAAGATCAACTTTAAAATCGATTCAATGAACCTAACAATGCATTGGAATTTAACGCTCACATTCTAGAGGTCTAGGCTAGAGACGTGTTCCGGCGTCGTTAAGCCTGGTGGTTTATCGTTGAGTGGTTGGGTGATTCCTCCACGGTGACACGATAGGTGCCAGTACGGACTGTGCTCCCACGTACCGTCGAGTATAAATTGGGAGACCCCTATAGGCTTGCAACCTTTTATCCATAGGAAGTCGAGTCTGCCGCCCTACAAACCGTAATGCATTGAACACAGCATTCGGGAAGATTGACTGCAGTACGGGAAGTCCTTGGTGA